>APFE030446025.1:0-22516 GCA_000404065.3 Pinus taeda
AAAAATGAGAGCCATGCCATGGGTGTTGCCATCAAGTACAACATCTGAAACATATAATCATACCAGAACCATAATGCCAACAGTTGCCAAAGGAATGTTTGGTGCTAAAACAGTTGCCATTGTGGAAGGGACTTCTGTTGAAACTACTGGCACTACAGTTTGAGGCTGTGTGGTTGACTCACTCTGCCTTGACTGCACTACTTTCTCCAATTACTGCATTGTTTCCTTTAATTGCACATTTAACTTAAGTACCAAGTCCATAAGTTCTTCATTTTTCTTCTCTGTAACCTCAACAATCTGAGGGTGAATGAGTGGTGGCAACTTCAATTGTTTTCTAGGTGCAACTATGTCTTCATTCTTTTTCTTAATTAAGTTTTCTACTACCTTAACATCTTTTGGGTCATGACCCAACTCAATTAATAAATCTTCCAGTGATTTTATTCTGTTATCTTTTGCTTGTGTGGAGGCTTTCTCCAGCTGCAATTGGGTTGTAGTGTTGCTCAATGAATTTTGCAGTCTACGAGCCATCATTGCTTTGTTGGTCAGTGTTGAATATACCATCTCACCCGTTTGCTTGTGTAGTTCAATCTTGTGTATAGGGTGGATGTCTTTAGCCATGACTTCAAAGTCAGTTTTGAGATAATCATTCAAGGATTTTGGCTGCAGCACTCTTGACTTCAGGAAACTCATTTTCATTTTTCCCTCTTTGATGTCAAAGGCTGAAATCAATCTAGTTTGGTTTGTAGGGGCCATCTTTAAGTACTGAGTATAGGCTTGGGCCTTCAGTTGCTCATTCTTTGCCTTGATCTCTTTAAACTTCCCCTTTATATCTATAACCTTCTCAGAAGAAGAACTGAGAGATGAAACTTCTATGCTCTGTTGTCTTTCTAGCTCTTGCCTCTGTGAAGTTGAGGGTGTCCCACCTATTGGGAATGTTTGTAAACTGTCTATCCCTTCCTTTCTCAAGCTCTTTGTAGTTTCTCCAATGAATTCCTCCTCTGAATATGGATTCATCCTTTGCCTCTTAGCAAAGGGTTGATCTGCTGGTATGCTTGGAGGGGTAGCTACTTCCCTATCTCTTTTGAGGTTTCTTTCCTCATTTAGAGGAGTTTGTAGCACTGGATGATTTCCCATATTAGTTTGAGCTGGATGTGGCTATGGTGGATCTAATTCTACAGATATTTCAGGCTATTGCTCTGATTTTTCTAGTTGTTTTGTTGTTTCTGGTTGTTCTGATGTAGATGGACTTGGTTCCTGAGTTTTCCTCTATGAAGGCTCTACTATGAGAGTATCGGATTCTTGGGCTAGCCTTTGGGAAGACTCTGCATGCACTTGTACAAAGGAGTCTAGGTCAAGTCTCTTCTCCAAATCTTTCATCACATTCTCAACTTCCACTTTATCACTATCTTGTTTACCAATGTCCCTTCCCTCCATTCATTTAAATTGGCATATTGTTCTATCTCAGGGATTCTATGATGGATGTAAGGTGACAACTTATATTTTATCCTTCTATCACTGATGAAACCATGAGGGTCATAAACCCACACAAAGCTTTTCTTTAGTTTCATTTTTGTTTCTATGATTTCTTCTACTTCTTTCCTTGCTTGTCTATTGTTGCACACAAATGGGCCTAAGTTATCTTTCATCCTCAATTGGGCTTTCTTCTTTGCCTTTGTGAAATGGATTTGGTCAAAGTTGATTATTTGCATGTAGTACTCCAGGGAAAATAATCTCATGGGGACATACTTGGGTGATTTGTAGGTAGGCAATTCACACCCATAGATCCTAATCTCAATGTGATTTTGGTACAAGTATCAGTCACCTATCTTGTACTGCTTTGACAACTGAAGGATTCTCTTGATATCATCACTGATTCTAGGGGGAGAATGTCCTGTGAGCATGGTGGTTACAGTATAGACAAATTGATCTATGAATTAGTTGTATGAATGGGGAGAAGTGTATGAGTAGTGGAAGATGGAAGTCCAGAAAATGAATGACCTAGGATTACCTGTGGTATCAAGCTTATTCACAAAGAATGGGAATTTGTCAGTTTGATAGTAAAGGAAGAAGTGATATAGGACTGTAGAATACTTGAACACTCTCTCATTTTCTAGCCTCATGAATTGGTCATAGATTTTTTCAGCTATGGATGTAGCATAATCATACTTGGCAGCAGGAGGCTGGCTAGGGGTGAAGATAGTCATATAAGCAAAGGTTATTTCATCCACATATTCATTGGTTGTGAAACCAAAAATACATGCAATCATGGTGATAATATCCTTCCCTAGGCTTGTAAAAGCACCTGCCATGTAGCGTGGAGGGTTTTTTGAAATATATTGTTCTAACATGAACATTTGGCAGATTTCTCAAGATTTGTCAAGTAAATCAACAATAAAGAGAGGGATAAGGCTTTGACTAGGTTGCAACTGCAATATTTCATTCATGGAGTCTGCTATAATGGTAAAAAAGATTTGTTGGTCGGGGGACATTACAGCTCTGAGGTTAGGGTTGTAATTGGCATGACACTGATGGAAAATGTCTAGGAAGATGTGTACAGTAGGAAATTGGTACTTTAGGAGATTTGATTCCCACAGACCAATATTGTCAACATTATTGAGGTAAAGGTCCCGATATTTGCAGTGAAGTCTTAAGGGGGGAGTCATCAAATGTGAGGTCCTTGATTTGGAAGTCTCTATCAGCTAAGGGAAGGTGGTCTAAGTCCCTGTGAGGAGTGGAGACTAGAGCTACATTGAGGGCCACAAGGGTTTCCATTTTTGGTTCTTGTGGATTCAGAAATGAAAATGGGGCCTTTTTGAGTGAAAATAGGTGAAACAGAGGTCCTGGGAGTCTTTAATTTTAAGTCTGGGAACTAAATTACACTGGAATTTTTGGGTTCAACGTAATTGCAGTGGAATTTTAGTATGTAACAGGGTTTATGGAAGAAAAATAGTAAATCCCTGTTATTGATCGACTATTAATGATATACTGGTTGATTGGAAGCACACTCTGGACTAGAGCAATGTTGGGCAGCAACTTTCAGGGTAGTTGATGGTTTGGGTACGAGTTCGCTGATTTCTACGTACTAGCTGCATGCATTAGTTTTTCAGAATAAGCGGACGAAAATTGATTATACTTTGTTTTTTATGCAAAGCCAAGATTTTGGCGGTTTTATGACATGGACAGGTTGCGTCAATGAGGATGATTTGATGTTTTTTGTCATTTGCTGAAAAGTCGTAAGCGTGTTTCATCACACCGCTTATGGGAGGGAAATGGTTCTTAGGGAGGACTGCGTGATTCCACACATAGTTCGACATGTAGCATCGGCACTATTTGGAAAACCGCTCACATCGCACACTAAAGGTCGACCAACAGGCTCATGTGATATGAGAGATAGCCGCCGGATCTGAGGGATCCGATCAGATGGTGGTCGGGGTGATGAAGTGACTAATGGATAACGAAGGGCAGGCCTGATATTAATTAAGGTAGTTACTCATATCGGGGGTGATTTGATTGGTCACTGAGTTATTAATTAATCATGGTGACTAATTAATCCTCATTTAGTATGGCGAGGTTCGAGTTCTTAATTAACCACAGATTGGTTAATTAATTCCGTTTATTTACTTTGTTAAGGTTATATTTAACTATGGGACGAGATATGTAAAAATTTGGGATGTTTACAATAATACGGGCGCGGGTAGTGTTGTTTTATTCATGAATTATATAATAATAACATTAGTGGTTAATATGACCAAATAAATGGGAATTATTTCAATTTCCCTCAGTAAAATAGGATTTTACTTAGGAAAAGTTTTGTAAAGGAAATGAATGCTTTTATGGTGGGGAAATATTGATGAAAGGGACTTAAGTACTTCAGGCATTTCCAATTATTGGGCCGAGGTTCCGGTCCCTCCAAAAGTCAAAGAAATGCTCTGAGCCCCTTTAACTTTGGCAATTACCTTTAGCACTTAGGGAATTAGTGAAAATTTAGGGGAAATGAGTAGGGAAGTTAATTATTTTTTACTTTTCTTCTTGATGTATCCTCAATGTGAGTTATGCTTTGTCCAAGTGATGAAAGCAACAGATTTAAGCATTTAAACTTAACAGTCACCACACATTTATTCTGCAACCATCATCTACTTACCCTACCTACTTTATCTTAGCATTTTCACTTCCTTATTAGGGTGCACTTAGACTGGCAAACCCTTTTCAAACTTTCTTTTCTTTTACATAGTGATATCTATCTAAATCTAACCTTATTACATCCAAGGGCTTAGGTTAAACTATTGAGCTTGTTTTATTCACTCTTCCTATCTATTAATCTGTCAAGATTACACTGTTTGGTCAGATTTTTATTCTCTATTTCTAAAACATGGAATTGAAAACATGGAATAACCAAGATTAAGGTATTTGTTTTCCATGGATTGTGGCATAAGTGACAAGTTGCACACAACCTTTATTATGCATAAAGTAAATAGTAGTGGCATTTGGGCTTGCACACTTTCACGGTCTTTTCTTTTTATTGGGATTCATCTTCTTTCATTTTTTTTTACCTTTTCTTTATTATTTTTACCCTTTTATTCTTTTCCTAGGGCATACCCTCTTTACATTTTTTTATTTTTATTTTTCACAAATATGGAAAACCTTTGCAACAAGTAAAGGTATAAACATATTTCAAAGCTAAACCAAGTCAATCATGATATATGACACCTATCGGTATAGGGGCATAACAGGATTTATCCCCTATTCCTTAATTATCTAAACCATCTAAAATGAATTCCCCTAACTTAGAAGATACCACTACAATGGGAAATTCACCCCATTTGAATAAATTACATATTATGAACCAACCCAACCTTTCTATCTTGAGCACATTTAACCCACCATAAGGATCACTCATCCCCCTCCTAAATTGTATGGATACCTTTTTATCTTTAAATATTCTTCTTTACTTGGGGCTTGTCATGGAACTCCTCCTCTAATTTTTCATCATTTCCTCCTCCATCATTCCCCACCCATTTGAAATGAACTCCCTCCACTTCGAAATTTTCCTTAGTCCCCATGAGTAGCTCTTTATTCCCTTTATATCATCTACATTACATCTAACAAAAATGTGTTATCCACCAATGTCCCCCCTCTTTTATCCTATATAATGGTTTCCCTTTTTCTTCCCACCTTAGGATCCTTGTCATGGCTAACCACAACATTTTGAGGTTAAATATTGAATTACTGATCTGGTTCCTTTCCCCACACATCCTAGCCCTTCCACTACATCATCTATTAGCATTGTCTATTTTACTTTCGCCTTTAGTGAGTATCAAACTAAAAATTGTGATCCACTCAAGAAGCTCTAGAGGAAGAATAAAATGATTCAAATCTTTGGGGGCTTACAGTCTAAGCTCAAATGATATCAAAATGTTGTCAAAATTACCTTCATCAACAAGACACCTTATAAGAAAGTAATAAGAAGAGCATGGAGGTTAAGAAGTAGAAGTCCCAAAATTGGCCTCATTACATGTTATGGTTCTTCCTAGTGGAATCATTCTCCTATTCTCTCTCTCTCTCTTCATATTTTTTTGATGTATTAGTTATTGTGTTTTTATCAATGTTATTGTGCTTAGTTTCATGGAAGATTTGTAAGTGTTGTCTCCTCTTCTCTTAGCATTCAAGCCTTTTAGATCTTAACCCCAAAGATCTAGATCTTTGGTGTCTGAGCAAATTACCACTCCATGAGAACTAGGGTTTGAAGCATATTTCCATTTCAAATTTTGGTGGCAATCTACAACATCCTTTTGGCACCTTCAAGGTTCATTTTCTATGTCATACACTGTAAGTATCACAATTGGTCCATAAGCATTACATGGTTTCTACCCTTAGAAATTCATTCACCACTACATGAGAATATTTGCATGGATTCACTACATCCATTAGTCTTCAACATGGAGGTTACACGACCTTTAGAGCAACCCATGTTGCTCTACAAACCCTTGGTATCATTTGTGGCCCTTTGCTCTTTATGCTTTCACATTCATATTTTATTGCATACTTATACAATCATGCCATACCTTAACAAATATGTATGTAGCATCTACAACCTTTAATTACCTTATTTTAGCCATCTCTCAACTTTCCCACAATGTTATGGCCATCATAGGAGCACAATAATGGATGGAACACAAGACAACAATATTTAGAAAACTGCATGCAGGTTCCATGACCTTTACAAAGCATTTTATAGGGTGCATGATAGCTCATTTTAAAGGATTTTCTATTGGCTCAAACATGTTTTTGCAAAATTTGATTTTTTTCCTGGTTTGAAATATATCAATAATCGAAGTCACACATGTCTCAAAAAAAAATCAACCATTCATACCTTGAGTTTCAAGAATAATTTCTCACTTCCCATATCATTACATAAAAAGTATATTATAATGGAAATATATCTTCAATATCTCCAATGGGTCTTTGACAAAATTTTATTTCATCACCTATAACAGAAATTATCAACAAATTTGCAATGAGCTATTCATTTCTAGAAAATTTCAAAAGAAAACCAAGGTTATGGATCATCCATAAACCCGTAATCATTTCTAGACCACACAGAAACCCTATCTAAGCTTGCCATTGACAACTTAGTTATGGCTCATTGAAAAGCCACGATTATGGGATAACCACACAAAATCATTTTCTTCATTAGCACTTGCACATTGTAATTATGATGGTTATGGGTCATCCACAAACCCACAATTATGGGTTAACCACATTAAACCCTTATTTTAATAGGTTCATCACATATTTTAATCATGATGGTTTAAGATATAACACTTTCATTCATATATATACATATAAAACTTATTATTTAAAAATAAATTTCAATTGGCATTGTCTAACTATGATAATTTTTGGAGATTTTCCCCATAATTCAGATAACAATATTTCTCACCAGCGTGCCACTCATAGAGATGTGTAGGCATAATGTAAGAAAGGATGTCAACATTTTTTAAATGTTGGGAAAGGAAAATTTTAGGGGCTAATATTCGCAGGTGGGCTAATTTTCCATGTTTTTTTCCAAAATAAAATTATTCAAATTTCCATTTTTTTTAAATGATTCAGCCACATTTTATAATATAAAATTATTTTACCTTAAAAATCACCAAAAGTTATATAAAAATATATCAAACTATTAAAAATGTAAATATTTTTACAAAAATATTTCCAAACATTTTACAATTTGCATATTAGGGACTAATAATATTCACTAAGGTTTCTAAACTTTAAGATAAACTTCCATCCTTAAAATTTTCCCTGATGTTGGGAAAATATATATGTAAGATAAAAAAAAATATATTTGCTTCATATGTTTTAATTAATATTCAAATTAAAACACATATATATGTAAAATATAAAATGAAAAATGTAAAATGTAAAGTAAATGTAAGGCAAGGAGCTACAAATTTGATCAGAATAAATTGGTTTGTCTATAATATAAATTTAATATACTATTCTAATTTAACATGTTATTTCTTTATATATTATGATTGGTATAATAATCAATAATATTGATTATTATTGTTCCAATATATTACAATAATAATCATGTCCATTATAAGTATTATTATATTTAAAGGGCTTGCATATATTATTGATTACATTGAGTGACAATTCTCAATCATATGGATGGAAGGGGGAGAGAGGGGGGAAAAGAGAGACAAAAAGAGGGAGAGAGGGGGGTGGAGAGGGGGTATAGAGAAGGAGATAGTGACAGATCTGGGGAGGGAGAGAGAGAGAGAGATGGAGTTCGAAAAGGAGAGAGAGGGAGGGACAAACAAAGAAATAGGGAGAGAGAGGGAGTGACAAGGGAGAGTTGGAATTAGAGAAATTTTGAGGTATAAAACGGGCCTCCTAAATAACATGATAAAACAATAGTGAAAATAATAAAATAATATTCAATTACCTCATCAAACTTTGGAGGGAAAAAAAAAGAAACTACATTTTCAACTTGTATTTTCCACTTATCTCGCTATGATTTTACTCAAATTTTGAGCAGGAGCACTTGTTGGATGCATAATTTAATTTTTCATCCGAGGAGTACCTATGCACATACTTTCAATGGACCTTACTAAATAAATAATGTGAAATACACGAAATCACACTTTTTCATGTATTTAACGATTTTCTTGTAGTAGGGTCCATTGAAAGTATGCAGAATTGGTAGTCATTGGATGAAAGTTTAAATTTCGCATCGAATGAGTGCTCCCACTTGAAATTTGAGTAAAATCGTAGGGCGATAAGTTTAAAGCTGAAGTTGAAAAAACAATTTTTTATTTTTATTATTATTATTTTTTTAATCTTTATACCTTTTTACTCCAAAAATGATGAAGTATCACCCATGGTTGACATCATCATATTGAATTTTATTGGTTCTTATTAAGTTCATTTTTGATGTACATTTTTGTTTTGAGACTCATTGTTGACCTCAAAATTTCTCTAATGAGAGAGAGTGGGGGACAAAATGAGGGAAGAGAGAGAGGAGGAGGAGAGAAGAAAGAGAGAGAAAAGAAGGGGAAGAGAAGAAATGGAAACATAGAGATGGAGAGAGAGAGGGGGGGGAGGGGGTGAGAGAGAAAGAGAGGGGGAAAGAGGAAGAATGAGAGAGAGAAGGAAAGGGGGAGGGAGAAAGAGATGGAGTTGGAGGGGGGATAATGAGAAAGATGGAGGGTGTAGAGAGAGATATTGATGGGGGAATATAGAGGGAGGTGTAAGAAAAAGGGAGAGAAAGGAAGGAAGAGAGAGCTGACTTAAGAAAGAGGAGGGAGGGATGTAGCAAGGGAGGGAGAGGTAGATGGATTTGTAGGGGAGAGAGAGGGAGGGAAGAAGAAATACATAAAGAGAGAATTGTGGAGAGAGATATAGAGAGAGAGAGAGGGATTGAGAAGGGAGAGATGGTGAGAAAGTGAGGGATACATGAAGTGTGAGAGAAGAGAAAGAAAGAAAGAGAGAGAGAGAGAGAAGGGGAGGAGACAGAGTGGGAAAAGAAGAGGGAGGGGGAGAGGGAGAGAGAGATATAGATAGAAAGATATGGAGAGAGAGTGTGTATTTTTAGGGGGTGCGATAGAAAGACAAAGGAGACACAAAGGGAGATAGAGATATTGATGGAGGGGGGACAAAGAGAAGAAGAGAGAGGCAAAGAGAGGGAGGGAGGGAGAGATATATAGATATGGAGATAGAGAGAGACAGAGAGATTTTGGGGGGGGTGAGATATGGAGGGATATATAAATATAGATGGCAGGGAGAGAGAGAGAGGAGGGAGATGAGAGAGAGGGAGGGGGAGATACATTGTTATTCACTGAAATAAATGCACTAATTTAAGTGTAGATGTTGATTCCTAATCCTATTTGATTGATTGCACGAGATGCATTGATTTCAGTATAGTTAATTTCTAATGTTATTTGATTGCCTGCACTAGATGCATTGATTTCAATGTAGACGTTCATTTCTAATCTATTTGATTGTTTGCACTAGATGCATTGATTTCAGTGTAGATGTTGATTTCTAATTCTATTTGAATGCTTGCACTAGATTCATTGATTTCAGTATAGATATTTATTTTTTATTTGATGTAACTATATGTATGATGTACATTAATTTGAAATTAATTATATTGATAGTTTGCATTAACTTCAATGGAAGCACATTTTTTTTATTGATGATGTGCAATGATTTCTATGTTATAGTAACTCAACCATAAATAAAATGCATGAATTTTCATCTTAGACATATCTAGCATATTTAAAATGATCAGAATAATTAGATGTTTAACAAATTTTCCATGGGCACACATGATTGAAACCATCTTAGATCCATCATCACCCTAAATCTACCAAGTGTCGAGAGGGATCAAATATCTCGACGTGCAAATTTTTCTTCAAGTTTTGCACTCAAAAAAAGTCCTACACTTCGAGAGTTTGATCCCTCTCGTCTTGAATAGATCTAAAATAAATGGAAACTAGATTGTTTCTTCTAAATTTTTAAATAAATGTCATTCAACATGAATAAAAATAAAAAACGTTAAAAAAATAAATATTAACATTTTTAAAATTAAATACACAAAATAATTATATTATATTTTTTCATAATATAGTTTTAAAAAAAAACTATTTACTAATGAAATAAATAAAAAATAATATTAAACAATTTATTAGTAATCCAAGTTTTTTTTTAAGTACTTGTATTTAATTCCAATCCTAAGAATGTGATATAATTCCTTCATGTCATGTATTTGAATCGAATCTAAGTCAACCATCATAGATAGACGTGGACTTCAAGATGTATTTAGATCGAATCTAATTCTTTCTTCATATATTTAAATGTGATCCTTCTTATTAGTGAATCAATTTTGATAAATTTATTATTTTTAATAATAAATTAATTTAATAAAATATTTTATAAAATATTTTAATATATTTTTCATATAATTTTTTCAATTAATTATTTAATTTTAAAAAATATATTTAAAATTAATTAAATAATATAAAATAAATTTAATATAAATCGATTTCTCTTGCAACACATATGAATAAGGCATACATAAATAATATAAACAAGCCATTAAAATTAATTATTTAAATTTTAAATGCTTTTTGAGAATTATATTAAATTTGTAAAATTAAAAAAGTAATAAGTGGATATATAATATATACTAGATAATATATATAAATAAATAAATATTATTTAAAAATAATATAAATTTTGAAAATAATTAAATTTACAAAAGTAAAAGATAAATAAATTTAATATTTTACAGTTTTTATTAGGTTAATTTATATAGGATTTATTCTATTCTAAATTTTAAGTAAAAGCTTTCTAATTTTTAAAAACTTACCAAAAATAAATATGTATTTTGTTTTTTTATAATAAAAAAATAATAATATTCATTTTTAAGGTCACAGCCAAGCCAGACACCAAATTGGTGTATGAGACCCCCTTGTTTGTCGGACAAGGGACCCACCTCCGCGCAGCGATTTGACTGCTAAGTCTACGAAGGCATACATACTCTACCCCCCTCTGGTTTTGATCCTGTGACCTCTTAGGAGAAAACACATGCTCTTAACCATTAGGCCCACTCAAGCTGTATATTTAAAAAAAAAAAATTGTGAATAATTTTTTTATAAAATCAGAAAAGATTTATGTTAATTTTAGATTATTAAGTAAGGAGAACTTAAACCTAGGTGTATGAGGTGGAAAACCACTATCCCTGCCACTCCAACCAAGCACTTGTTGACAATATTTTTTAAAATATTACATATCAACTCCATATAAGCATGTAAGGACATACAAATCTTACTCATACCTTGATTTGGAATGCACCTATACATGGAATGAGAACACACACTCTTTATGTATTCGATTTTGAAATCTTTTACTCAAATACATATATTGGAAAACTTTGTGTATTATCCAAATTGATATTTTTATTTTATTTTTATTTTTTGAAAATGCTACATATCAACTTGATATTAAGAATGGTATAAAGTGTGTATTCTCTTTTTAATAAAAAGTGAAAATATAAGGAATTTTTTAATTTCAACTATTTATATAAAAATATGTTACTTAATCCAACACCAATCTAAAATTAGCGTAGTTCAAAAGAAAAAGAAAAAAGAAGTAATGCTTTTTCAATATGGACATTGAAATTATGTTATTAATTTTTTTTTTTTGCTATTAACATATTTTTGTTTTAAATATTAGATATCAATCAAATGAATGATCCATATCATTCATATTAAATTGTAATACCAGTAATGTTATTTTTGTGAACTCTATATTGAGTGACAAAAGAATTATACATATGGTTCATACTCAAAAGTTAAAATAATTATAATTTTTTCTTTAACTTTCAATTACTTTATTTATCTCGATGTAAAATTAAAGTATACTTTAGAGTATTATATTTATAAGAGAACTTTACTTAATAAGTTAATTAATTAAAAAATAAAATAAAATTGTGGGTTAATTAAATCAAATAGAAAAAATATGGTAAAAAAATAAAGTGTACAATTTAAGACAATAATTTATCAAAGAAAATTTACAAAAATATATAACCACAAGGCAAAATGTCTTGGTTTATTATAGTACCCCAATAACAATGAATATAAAAATATAATGGTTGCACTCAAAATACACACAGCCCAAGGATTAGAATAAAAAGTTGGAAATATACAATTGCATGTTACATATAAATAACGAAATAAAATAGATGGAAATAAGGAATGATGCCTAAGAGAATTGGACATTGTTGAATCTAGGATTTTAAACTAAAAATGTAACAATTATTCAAATTCAAACAATATCTCTTTTCTACTTTCAACATTCATCAATTGTTCCAATTCAATCAATGTCTCTTTCTACTTTTCTTGTCACCCTTTCATCATTCATCAATTGTTTTAATTCAATCAAGGTCTCTTTTCTACATTCTTTGTCACCATTAATCAATTGTTGCACCAAACCCTTTACTTTGTCATGTGAATGTTCTTCACATAGTAATTCTATAATTTCTCTTCCCTGCATTGTTATCACATTTCCATCTTCATCCATTATAATTATACATGGTTCAAATCTATAAATTTCCATAAGCCAAGTAAAGTCTGGAAGTTTTAATATTCTATCTTGAATGATTATTAAGGATAAAGAATGAATCCGTGCCCAAAATCTGGTAGCCTTATGCTCAGATAAACTTAATGAAAACATCCCTTAACCGCGGTTGCATGCAAAGGTCAGTAAGATGTCCTTGTTGGTAGCAAGGGTGTGACATTTGCAGCAAGTCAAGGAAGGTGCATGAATAACACATGGAATAGGGGGATGAGTGCGCCCCTTAGAAGCCTGTGATATCATGCAGCTTGAAAGGGAACACACGAGTAACAAGACATTACAACCTAGAAAGCAGGTTAGACGATGATTTAAAGTGGTGGTTAAACAAAAAACACATTTTGATAAGATTCATACAAACATATACAAAATAGTCCATACATACATGCATAAATAACAACCACGTATATCATTAGAGTAACCAAGATAGTTGAAACAACATATGCATGAAACGTGCTAGCTTTGTTATATTAAAAGAGTGAAATATGCAATCATGCATACAACCATCACCAACCACTAGTCTCAATAACAGAACGTTACAAGTCACTGTCTCCTTCTCCTCCAAAGAGATATACTAGCTCTGCACTGTGGAGAAGCCAAGGCTTGTTATAATATACTCCAAGACATCTCTAAGTTACATCTATAGGAAGCTTGGCTCCCAAAAGCCTGTACAATGAGTTATGAGGCTTTATAAATAGAAAACGGTGGGGTGACCCTTGACATTCCGCTTTGTGATTCTTCACATACCCTTATGAGTCTTCAACTACTACATGAATGTTACATTCTACTATCGACACTTGGTATTTCACTTTTACAATATGTTTCATTACAATTTGCACATGTACCCATGTGAGACAAAATATGCTTGAGTAAGCCATGCAATACATCACCAAGACCTGGACAGCTGTGGGAATACCAATTCTTCAACATCCTCGCGATGATCGACGATGGCGAACTTATGCCAAGCTTGGTAGTATATTATGGTGTCCACGTACTCTATGGTGAAATCCCTTTGAAAGCAAACTCTTGCCTCTATTGCATCCAAGTACATTGATTTAGCACCTTTGTCCAACTTGTTTGATAACATGTGCATCATAGTCTTGAGTGCAATCGAACAAACAACATACTGATGCATGGTGTCTGCACTAATCTCCAAGTCTGTTTTAGTGGCTACATGCATCAATTCATCAAAGTACATGTCCAGCTCCAGTCGGACTTAGTTATTTCACTTCACCTTGGTGAGTGTGCCAATGGATGGGATTGCATGCTTGCGCATAATGACATCCATGCTCCTAAACACCCGTGCATGTGAATCCTGCAAACTTGTGATGAACTGCGAGAGTTCCTCATAGTTCTGGATCTGACTCTGGATGCATGCTTTCAACTCTACTACCTTTGGCTTCATCATCTTGGGCAAGTGAAATGGGACTCCTTTGTACCTTATTGTCCATGTTTGCATATGATCGACAACAATATGAATATTTAACAAGATGTGTGCTCTCTTAGGACAACGCTACTACCAACCGTTGAGATGGACAACTGACTTATGTGTGGTGATGAATATGGAGTACAACGTGCACATGAATGTCTCAAGAGACAATACTTCATACTGTATCGATCTCTTCAACTCTGCTCTAGCAGATGTTGTAACATGTTCTCCTCCCTACTTGGCCACTTGTAATTCATTAGCCATGCACTCGTTCTCAACTATCTATAATCTAACACTCGAGTAGGTGGCTTCGACATATGCTTTCGTAGCATCGACCAATGATATTGGATGCTTGCACACATCAAATATGATTAATTGTTCTTCAAAATATGTAGTAGATATATGGACATACGAAGTGGGCACTTTGTGCGACTACACAAATCATGTTGTGACTTGTCGAAAGATATGTTGTGCATCTCCACTTTTGGATTATCTTGAAAGATCTCTGTGTCACCTTGATCACTTGGGACTTGCTCTACTTCCAGATTTGGTGAAGCCGGTGGGGTGACCTCTTGGTTCCGAGGCATGAGGTCAGTATACTGATCTAACTCTAGCTGAACCATATCTGTGTCCATATGCTCTGACATCTGTTCAATCTCTTGAGCTAAGTCCTGCTCCTGCGACTCCTATGACTGCTCACCTTCTCTGCTCTATTCTAGCTACTCGGATAAGTCTATAACTTATATGGAAGAAATTTCATAAATCTGTGCATGATGCGCCTCTTGTTGTACCTACTCTTGGTGCGATTCCTTATCTCTTCTACGCAACTCCTGCTCTTCCCTAAGTTTCCACTTCAAGTCCTGCAAGCCCTTTTCTGTTTCCTCCATCCTTTATTTCTCTCTTTTCCTTTGCACGATCCTCCTATCCCATTGTCACCTCTTAGCCTAAATCTCTAGAGCTTATTTCAACATCAGTGGATTTTCTTTGAACATGCGGCTATGCTCTGCCACTACGTTGTCAACAACCTTTCTCATACCTTTGTCACCTATAGGTCTACTACCCTCTATATCTGTTGATGATGCTACTCTTTATCATGTTTCTTTCCTCTTCTTTGCTAACCACCCTACAACTATGCTAACCGGTTCATTGAGCCTAGAGAAGTGATAGTTGTATCTCCATGGGTCTTCCTCAGGCCAATGACACCCCCTGTGGATCCAAGGATGTTACACTCTCACACAGTGTTCCTTCACTAAACAATGCAGGTCATACAGATTGAAATTTCTAGTGCCAAAGGTTAATCTATTCAATTCCTCCATCTTGGCCTCAACATGCTTGGGCTTTTGAATCTCATACAACCTAATCTGCAAAGGTAGAGCAGGCCAAGGTGCCTTCTTCTTCCTGTGCAGTCTCGCTGAAAACCCTATTGAGATGTGATAAGACACTTCTTACACGATAAGCTTATCCATGGAAAAATTAGGTAAGACATGTGAAGCCTTCTCTATGTTGTACATCCATATGAAGGTGCCAAGAGATGAGGTATACAAATTTTCTATGTCGATGAATGCCTCCATCTTTGCTTGTGACATGCAAGGTGGATCGTACTCGAATATCATTATGTACATAGGGTTGACGAAGTGGTCTAATAACTGTATGACAACTTTATGGAAGCTACATTCAGAGAACAATCTACAATAAGTGTACACAAAGGTTTATGAAGGTGTCCATGCCCAATCCAAGCCAAGGAACTGCTGATGGGCACAAACTATATCCAATATGTAGGCGGACATGTATATCTTCGCTTGTTGACCCTTAGGTAGATTTTAGGATTCTATTACCTATTCCTTCAACCTGAGAGCCAACATGTCAGATTAGTTGCAAGGTCTTGCTTCGCTCGCCAGTTGATCCAACACGATCACGCAACTCTACGGGATGGTTTATGTGCTCTCTTTGCCGTATAAGTGACATGAAAATATGACCAAGAAATGATATTCCTTCCACGATATCTTCAGATTTTAAACATGGCTAGGTGTTTTCCTGAATTTAGCTGGATCTTTCACCCATCTCTTCAACATATCTCTTGAGTTTTCACTATTGTCGGGTCTGTTAGAGGGTTTCTCCATCATGATCACCAGCTGCGGCAAGTGATACATCTCCTGAAAGTCCTTTGCCCTGAAGGTAGCAAGATGTGTTCCACTGGCACTGCTCAACACCATTAAATTGGGATAAGTATGTGAGACAATCCATTGGATCATGTCTGCGCATGGAAACGCGGGATACCTACATGCAATCTGGTACGAGCCAAACTTGTGAATGTTGATGTAGACCCAATGGTCTTCCAGATTTTCCTCAAATGTGCCTAAGAATGTGTCATTGATGTCCTGCTATTTCATCTTCATATGTTTGTCTATGGACAACATGGTGTCTTCATAGGTAGGCAAGCTCATAGACATTTTCTCAACTGCATCTCTAGTTTCACTCTCAAGGGTATCATTTGACCTTGCTCTCTTGGAGGCCATTGTACCTGTACTACTGAGAGAAGGACTGAACACCTATGATACCTTGAGACATAGCAACACTTATGGCAAGAAATATGCCAGTTGAAAAAAAAAAGAAACTTGAGGACTGACATGTAACGTACCCAGTGACTAACTTGGAATATTGCACAACTTTCACCGAGAGGTTGCAAGACTAACTGCAAAAACTATGCAAGGCACAATCTGGGCTGTTAGGAGGTTGTCTGACTACTGAAATTGTAAAATGCATAATCCAAAATGACCCACTAAGGACTGAAACTACGTAATGCACAATTTTAGTCAGCAAGGACTACAAACCAACAAACAGCATTTGCGCAGTTTCTGGGGCCAACAGGACACTGGCTATCAGAATTGCGCAGAGAAAGCATGGAGGACAGTGATGGGCTAGCTTTGCATAATTTATAGGAGTACGTTTGAGACTTCACTCTTAGAAATGTGCATTGCTAGCTGGGTAAGGAAAGGTTTGGGACAAGGCAGTCGAGACCCACTGACAGGCGACTGAAAACATGAAAGGTCTGAATGCATGGTGAAGCTGAGTGAAAACAAGAGTAAATGATCATGCACAAAAACAATGAGTGAAGGATTTAGAAAATGGGAAAACAAGAATGTGTGTGAAGCAAGTTGTCGCAATGACGATCGTTAGTGCAGAAATAGTGTCATCCATGCGACAATAGTGAGATGCAATGAAAAATATAAAACAATGCTTCTACAAGCTAACATACATTAAAATGACAACAAATGTTCAACAAAACCAAGAAAATAACATTTACACAAAGCGAAAGACAAAAAGTGAAAGACAAGAAATAAAGGAGATTAAAAGCAGACTTACCTGGAAAAAGCTAAGCTGGATGTGCCAAATGCTCCTAGATGTGATGTGGGATGTCAGAGCTCCAAGATCGATGTGAGAGCTCTGAAACTTCAAATAAATAATTTTGATAAGATCAAGGCTTATGACGCGCATGCCACAAATCTAGGAGAAAGCGACATTTGGCGGGAGGTTTCTGAAATGGTTTTCATGTAACCTCCAACTGCTAAAAATAGATCCCTAAAATCTAGGGGTGTTTTTTTATTTTTTGAGAAAAATTAGCCTATGCATGCAAATCAAGATTGGTTAGTCCTGGAGGGAATTGGTCAACCTAGAAGCACATGCAGCAACCTGCAAGCCTGGGAATGACATTTATGCATTTTCTGGGCTGGGCAAGGTTTGTTGTCCCTCATGCATTGCGCAGTTTCTGGACTGAAGCCCTGGTAGTCAGTCAGAATCGTGCAATTTTTTAGATGAAGCCCAGTGTTGGGATGCATTGCACAGTTTTCAGAGGGAAGGTTGTTTGACTGGATTCACATTTCTAGATCCCGGATGGATTGCGCAATTTATAAAGGGAAGGCTGGTTTCCCTCCAAAATTGCGCAATTTCCAGAGGGAAGGCTGGTTTCCCTCCAAAATTGCGCAATTTCCAGAGGGAAGGCTGGTTCCCCTCTAAAATTACACAATTTCCTAGGTGAGCATCACAACCAGAAAATGGTTAAGTTCCAGAGTGTCAAACCTGTGGGTGGGAGACAAACAAGTTGACAAGCACAAGCTAGTAATCTACTGAAACTCAACTCAAGCATTTGTACTTGGATAGTGAAAGACATGTTGGTAAGGATGGTTGGTAGGGAGGCTCCAAAACGAAGCTAAGGAAAAAATTTGGAGGGTGGTTGTAGCCGCTACATTAGGTTCCAAGTCGGTTTGAATTGAGCTTGTGCATTACAAAAGAAAACAAATTTGTGAAATCAATGGGGGTGTTGCATTTTTAAGGGCTCTAATAACTATAGGACATAGTTCAAATGGAAAGTTTTAACAAATTGTTAACCCCATGTTTCTCATATCTAAGCCCTGGGTGAATGACATTCGTTGTTGAAGATCTTTAGTTTGTGGACATTTTGATTGTTTTGTGGTTTAAAATTCCAAGGTTATTTCACCTCGAATAATAACATATGTGGCTATGATTTGTTTGCATGCAAAAACATTGAATTCATGCTTATGGTAGGATAATGTATATGGTTTTTTTTTGGTGTTATTGCAATGATTTTCATTCATCTCTCTATTGTCCAGTGATTGTGACAATATTAGGTCCTTTCCATATTGGCTCAAGTTGATCCCCTTTGGCTTTAATAATGTTCTTTTCCTTTATCTTTTGGATATATCAAAATTGACTCCATTATTATTTGGCATCCGTATTCCCTCCTATCAAGGGTATTTAATTTGTAGCCACCTAGCTTGAACACAATTATATTTCAATTTGATTAAATTTTTTGTACCGTTTTGGGGCCTGGGATCTATAAATGTTGTTTTCGTTTGTAAGATGAGGTATATACCCATGTTTTTTCCATTTTTCCTTTCTAGAAAATTGAATTGATTTCCTTTTGGCCTTGTTTTCTCTACACATGTTCTCACCATGGGTTGCATTTTTTATTTTTTCATACCTATATGGAAATTTACAATAAACTTCTATCTACTGTAATAGTCATAAAATATGCAACGATAAGAAGACAACTTTATTGGAAATTATAGAGCTTTGAATTTATATATAGTTAATTTTAATGTTAATTATTTATTTTATTTACTTTTACTTGATAATCCCACCCCTACCACTATGTATTATATAAACAATTGGCTATTTCTATGGATGGCTAGTTTGTCTATGTCCAACATCTTTGATTCTTAAGGCATTTCCATGTTTTTTGCATGTTTGTGTCGATTCAATATCAAGAACTAGTACTATGTAATGAATTGTGTCATTATGTTTACAAAGAAATTAAAATATAAAATGGATTTGAAAATGAAACCTAGAACTATAAGAGGTTTCAATGGAACACTTCCTCTTACACAAAATGTAAGAAATCACCAAAAGGATCTAAGTAAATAAGTAAGACAATTCTTTACAAAATAAGAGGTTTTAATTTTTCTAATCCTATTCTTAACAAGCAAAACAAAAACAACAAAGATTGAAGAGATACTTAATGGTAGCTAGGTAAGATAGAGACCAAGCCTTGAATGCAAGTTACTTTGAATGTTTCTTACAAGGTGACCTATTATTCCATGCCCATGGATACTAGGAAGTCCATTATCCTGTTGACATATGGAAAGTGAATAATAATCGTAGGCATAAAATGGATCCCAAGAAATCATTATGAACCAATTCCTATATGTTTGCATTCATGTGTGGCCATAAATATCTTAAACAATTATAACATACATGCCTTTTTATGTCCTTAATATTTAGCTTTATCATTACTTATAACACAAATATAGTAAAATCATAGAGAGTGAGTTAATAAATGGACAAACTAAATTGTATTTGTAGGCCTTCTTCCATTTTTTTGGCGAGGAAAAATTATATCATGATCAACTCATTTTTTTCTAACTCCCTTTATCTGTGTCATGTTAAAATGTGTCAAACACCTTTGGAAAAAAATTGTATGATGAAAGTCTCCACTAGCTAAATAAAAATTTGTTGGGAAAGCCTAGTTCCTTAGGGACAAATTTCCATGATCAAAATCCCCATTAGTTAAATATAAATTTTGTTGGGGAAGCATAGTTTGTGATTTAACTTTTTTCTTCATCTCTAGAATGTTATATATATTTTTATGTATTGGTGTATGATAGATGTGATATAATTTACTTCTACAAAACTCAATTTCTATATATATTTTATTCCACCATTCACCGCCATGGTTACATAACTTCATTGATTATTTTAAGTGACTTCCATAATTTACTTTTCACTTAGTTTGAACCTTTGCATTAAACGTAAATCCTTTGAGATTCATAAAAAGCTATTTAAAAAAAAAATCGGCCTAATGGATGTCGTTAAACCAAAACATAAAGGCAACGTTCAAAAACATATCCAATAACCAAATTGTTGAAAAGTGTGCAACAAGAAATGCTAAATTTAGGAATTGTTAAAAATAGAACATCTAAAAATAGCAGTTTGGCCAATGAGAATTTTGGCCACCTTGGGTGAGAGGTGAAACTTCTAAAAATAGCATCTTCTAAAAATAACATTTCTGGGTCTCTTCTATTTATAGAAATCCCTAATCTATCTATAGGAAGTAAATTCGAATTTGGTCTTACCAGTAGTTTGGAATATAATTAATTAATTCTCCATGAGTTAATTAGTTAAGGAAAAGAAAACTTGAAGTCTTTATGAGAACATGCAATTATTTCTCCACTAATTGGGGAATGTGTCCTTGATTTGCTCCAGTGATTGAGGAATTAAGGATGAGCTCTATATTGAGAGGATCAGTTGACTTAGTTTAAGTTAGTCAAGTTCAGTTAGATTAATTTAACAATTTGTTAAATTGATGAGATATAGTTTGTTGATGCTTGCATGCATGTGACAACTATTATTTTCAAATAACTGTGTATTCACTCATGGATAACTGATGCATGTCAGTTCTGTCAGAGACGCGATTGAGATCAGATGTGGGACAATGTACTATCATATGCTAGGATATTTCTAGTAAGTATTCCTAAGTTGCATGGGGAAGGAAGCTTCCTTCTATGACTGCGTAGTTGGACCTGAGGTGACAGCAGGTATGATCAAGCCAATTTACATGTGTTTTGTAATTGGACCCCAATCAAAAGTACGCAAGGAAATAGGAGCTTGGACCTGAGGTGCAGCCTCTATATACAGGGATTGGTAGTCCATGAGTTTTATCATCAGAGTACAGAGAGAGCAGGATAGCCTTTGAGCCGATTCCTTTTGTATGTCGTTGAGGATTTCAACTTGATTGAAAACACAGTGTTGGGGTTTTATGTTGGTGCTTTCCCCAGTGATATATTTTTTGTTACGTGTGATTGATTCCTTCTTATCAGTTATATGTGTTCATGCTTGATGTTTCTGATGGTTGATTAGCTTCCGCAAAGTTTATGGTAGATGTAGATCTAGTATTGTGCTTTAGTATATTACATATATCAGTTGGATCTACAGGTGAAATTTATACATGATATGAGTGAGCTAGTTGATTTGTAGAGAAAATTCTACATGGTACTAGAGCACAGGTGATCAAGGAAGAACAATATACAAGAAGGAATTCAAAGTTTATTAATCGGGATATAGATCTCAAGTTCTTATCACATCTATTTCACCGATGGCGTTCCCTGGTTTGAGGCTTGAGTATGCCCTTAATGGTAGCTTAAACGATATAGCTTGGAAGGATCGCATGGAGGCAGTATTGGAAGATAACGGTCTTAAGGACTTTAGCGACCAATAAGTCCCTAAGCCTACTAATGCTACTCAACTGGCCGAATGGAAGAAGTGTGTGGCTAGAGCTAGGAGAATTCTCTTGGAGGGAGTGCAAGATCACATTGTCTAGAGCCTCCATGGGAAGGAGACTTCGTTTGCAATGTGGAAAACATTGAAAGATTTATATCAGAATAGAAGTGATCAAAGGAAGCTGGCACTAAAGGACAAACTTCAAAGATCAAGTGTGAAAAGGATGAGACGATATCTATGTACCTGACCAAGCTCATCACATGCATGGATGAGCTTGCAAGTGTAGGGGTCGTGATAGCTAATGATGATATGGTGAGTCTAGCACTCCTTGGCCTTCGTAAGAGTTGGCATAGCTACCAAAACTAGGTTAATGGAAGGGAGAAACTGCCAGATTGGGAATTACTATGGTCAGATTTGATGCAGGAGGAGATTAGACGGAGCACCAAGATGGTTCTTCATCCATGGAGGATGAGGAGAATTATGCCTTAGAGAGTAAGGAAAAGAAGGGGAAGGAGAAGGTTTCTCTTTCCAAATCCAATTCTTGCAATAGTGGGAAGAAGGTTGACAAATCGAAAGTGTGATGCTTTTTTTGTCATGAGGTGGGCCATTATGCTGTAAATTTTCCACAAAGGAAATCCAAGAAGGGGTCTG
>APFE030446030.1:0-68912 GCA_000404065.3 Pinus taeda
CAGTTTAGCAGAACAAAACATTCACCTGCATCACAATCCCCGAACAGGCACTGCTCCACCATCCACCTCTATTAGTTCATGTCCAAACCCCAAATGTTCTAACATACCTTTCCCTCATGAGCCTGAAGCTGATAATGATCATGTTCTTATGATCCACTCAATAGAAGAGGAAGACCCCAGGTTAACTCAAATGATCTGTCTCATGAGACCTGCAAAGCCTAGGTATGGATTGGGAAAAAATAGAACAATCATAACTAATTCCACAGTGCAGATTCAAACAGATCCCTTCAGACTGTAAGAAACCCGCAGTCATGGAGATGCATAAATTCTTTGCACTCATGGATGGGTGTCCTAAATCTCAGATCAGTGCAAAATGGATGAAAGAAATGTTGAACTGGGATTTATTCACTAATCCTCAAGCAGATGAGTTTGATCATGAATATACCTCTGAGCAGAAACAAAGAATGGCTACAGATTGGAAACATTATATGGAGCGTAATAATGAATGGATATCTTTTTATTCATGGAAAGACAAAATTGCTCCCATAAATGTTTTAATTGGTGCTTCTAGTAGCAATGTTCCAGATAAGCATGGATGGATTGCACTTGATGGTTCTACAGTTGAAACTCTGACTACTTTTCCTCCATACAAAGGAATAGTCTTAGGAGAAAAATTAAATGCTGCTAAAGCCATTCCTTTAGTCCAGAAAGATGACAATGCCTTAGGGATTGATGGTAGGATCCAAAAGGCTAGTGAACAAATAAATTGGACTAATACTGCTTTGAAAGGTCTAGAAATGAATGTAGCCAAAGCTGAAGAAGTAAAGAAACAAGTGGATATTGTACAGTCTTCTTTCAATAATGTAAATTCTTGTCTGAATAGTATTTAGTTTGATTCCAGTATGACTCGCTCATATACTAAAGAGTCATTAAATAAAATTGAAGAGATAGGAGAGCATTTAGTTGATACAACTAAAACACTCCTCACTGGCTTGACTGAGAAATTTGATAAGATGCAGGTTGCAAAAGTAGAAAAGCCAGTTCCAAATTCATTTTTGGTCAAAAGAAATATAAAAATTGAACATTCAATGAGGAATGTAGAAAAATTCCCTCTGCTGTTTCCCAAAGAAACCAAAGAAGAAGAGTCTGAAAAGATAACTATTGCTTCTTTATTTGAGGAACCAGAAACTCAAATCCTCCCAATCTATGAGCCTCTTGAGCATAGACAGCCCCTCGAGCATAGATATAACAGATACTCTGCTCCTGATATCGAGGGAAAGGGAAAAATGCCTGAAGCACATACTTTCTTCCCTGACTCCCACAGAGAATGGAACATAGATAACATGAGTGTTGGCCAGATCCGCCAAATGATTGACATAATGTATACAGAATATAAACTCATGTGTTTAAGGGGAAAAACAGAAATAGATGCTTGCAAAACGATCATCCAGTGTTTTACAGGTACTCTTCTCAGATGGTGGGAAGCAGAATCATCTCCTAAGTTGATTGAGACTATGGAAGCTGAAGTCCTAAAAGATGAAAAGGGAGATGTAATTCATAACCAAGATGGCCCTGTAACAAATAATATGATTGGTGCCTTAACATCTATGATTTTAGAACATTGGTGTGGTTGTGAAATTGAAATAGCAAATAAACAATAAATTGTTTAGATATATTTTAATACGATGGTTATTTAATAAATTTACTAATGTGAATGAGTTTTGAATTAATATAAATTAAAAAATAAAGTCACAATGGCCACATCTACCTGGTGTCGAAATAGAAACACCTACCACAAACAAATAATTTTAATAAAGCGACTGTTCTAAATTAGTGTTAGTGATAATAAATTGTTTACATATATTTTAATAGGATGGTTATTTGAAATTATTTTACTAAAGTGAATGAGTTTTAAATCAGTATAAATGATAGTGAATTGCTTATATATTAGCGTTAGGGTTAGTAAATTGGCTGAGTTTTCTAGTTGAAAGCATCTCTGATATTGATATCAAGAGGTCACTTGTTTAAGTTTTCTGACACTTCTGGAGTAGGATATTTTAAGGTAGATCAGTGTGATATAATATTTTATATTTTATGGAGGTGGCATTATAAGTATTGATTTTTGGAAATCATGAAAAACACGAAAAACAAAAAATTTGTCTAGATTAATATGTTGTTTATTTCAAATAAATAACTATAATTATTGTAAGAAAATAAATTGCAATTTAGTAATTTTTAATTTATAAAATGTATATTTTCTATCACAACAAAATATCTATTAATTATGGACATTTTCAAATTCTATATCATATGTTTTGAATATTAAAATAAGTTTAATTAATTCATCTATCTTATCTTTATATATAAAAAAAAATTATATCAAAGTTAGCTATAAATATATTTTAGAAATAAATATTTTATTTTCATACATATATATACTTGTATTATTTTATTGTACATATATGAGAAAATTCAATGATGAACAATATGTATTTCGTTATAAGTGATCATATAAAAGGTTATAGATTGAAATTTAAAAGAGATACTAAAATTTACAAATAGTTTAATAAAGTGATTGTGTTCTAAAATTTACAAATAATTTAATAAAGTGATTGTGTTCTAAATTAGTGCTAGTGATAATAAATTGCTTAGATGTATTGGAAATCAATTTAATAAAGTGAATGAGTATTAATGATAGTGAATTGTCTACATATATTAGTCTTAACAGTTAGTTAGTTGGTTGAGTCTTTGTAATAAAAAACCTCTAATATTGAAAGGTCATCTCTAATATTGAGAGGTCATCTATTGAATTCTCTCCATACCTTCTGGGTTAGGATACTTTCATACAATACTCCATGGATGTAGCAATCACCACTATTATCTCAGCGAACCAAAAACCACATAAAAAAAGGAAAAATTGTATACATATATTAATATGTAATTATATGAAATAAAAAATTATAAATATTACATAAAAATTAATTACATTTAAAATTAATTATAATTAAATGCCACTTATAATTTATAAAATAAATATTTTCTATCCTAATAAAATATACATTAATTTATGGACATTTTCAACATCTCTCTTATATGCTTTTAACATTATAATGAGTTTTGATCAATTTGATATTTCTTATCCTGTCTTATTTCGATATTAAATTTAAATATAAATATATTTTTAAAATAAAATTTTTATTCTCTTTTCATATCTGTATTATTTTATTTTATATTGTAAATAAAAAAATAATGACCGAAAGTACGTATTTTTTTAAGTAATCATATAAAATATTAAAAAGTGAAATTTAGAAGAAATATTAAATTTAGTTTGATTAATTAGTCTATCTCATCTTTATATAAATATCTTATTTCTAATTTAAATTTTAAATATAAATATATTTTAAAAATACATATTTCATTTATATATGTATATGTAGTTTTATATGTATGCGAAATTTAATGATTAACCATACTTATTTCTTTTTAAGTCATTACTTCTAATCATAAGAAATAAGAAATAATAAATTGGAATTTAAAAAAGATAAAATAGGTCAATTTTCTGAATAAAAATGCTTCCATTTTTTACAAAATAAAAATTCATAGACCGATAAAATGTTAATATCTTAATATAAAAATAATCCAAACTTATTTTCCATTCACAAAATCAATCTTCCCAGGAAAGAAAAGAAAGATAAAAAGAAGAGCGGAGGACGTTTAGTATGAGAAGATGAAATTGATCCTAAACCTTTAACGCATTGTGTTTATAACGAGATTTACTTCATTTTTAAAAAACTAACCATTTTAGTGTTTAGAAAACGAACTAATTTTTCGGTCAAATTTATTTAATTTTAAATTGCTCTTTCATAAATAGAACTATGAATCTCAATTATATTGATTAAAAAAGCTTTCTCCAATTTCGAAAGAAGAAATCATTCCTGATCTTAAAATTCCTGTTAAAAAATCTAAACCAGAGAAAAACCGTAACATCCTCAATGTTTATAGGAAGACAATAACTTTGATCAGTTGGGCAATGTTCCATTTTCGGGCAAAGATCTTCATGGATCCATATTTATCTTAAGAAAACTTTCATTACCCTTTAAAACTTGTGTCACAGATGGCGTTCTTTGTCATCTTTCCGAGATCTGGAAGACGGCCAGATCCAGCCAGTTTATGAACCATAAAATTTTTAATTGCTGTTTGACACCTCCTCAACATCACATGGCCAGCTAAGACTGAACTCTGACAAACCTAACTTTAACTGCTATTCAATTATATATACTGTCCTATCACCGACTCCCCTAATCAAAAAATACGATAAAGAGGCATTGTAACGATCACAACCATTGAACTGCTGTAAAAAATATTACTCAACTCTAAACACTTCACACTGAGGAATCCCTTTCGTATCGATTAACGTATATTACAACATCCGCAGTGTTAATAATAAATATAACACAAATATTATCATAGCCTGCAACTGCATCTTCTCATGATGGAAGGATTGTATATGCTTAACTAATCTCTGGAATGCTCTCTAACGAGGGCCTCCATAAACCCTCGCATCTTTTGGCAGCATAATCTTCTTTAACGTGCTGGACCTTAGACTGGAGCTGAAGCCACGCCTGTTCAATCGATTTCTTATTTGTAGAACGATCCGAAAGCATGGCCTCCAGCTCTTGTTTCGATATTACCATCTTAACCCTAATAATACTTCTGCCATTTTGCACAGGCTTACCCGAAGAAGGGGCGGTATTCTCTTGCCTTCCTCTCTTGATTCTGCCGTCGCAGCCGCTGTTATCGGTGCCTTTGGATTCTGATAAAACGGCGTCTTTTTCACTATCATCATTCTTCCAAACTTGAGAATGGGAAATAGGAATTGGCAGCAGGCAATAAAGCTGTCCGGGAAGCAACTTGTAGTCCTGGGGAAGACAGCGGCACAGGTCTCCGGAGTGCACGAGCGAATGCCGTGGGTAAGCCGCCGTGAGATCGCTGACGAGAAACGGAGCTGTGAATTCCATTATCTTTCCGTCCATTCCCATCACCAATATTAACTCATCGTCTGTTAAATTTGTAGAGACCCTAACGGATCCGGATCGCATACAGTTTCCCATTAGAGAATCACAATGTTGATGGATTTCAATTACAATGCATGCAAATCGGCCGAACAAGTTCTTTCGCAAGGCCGCGGAAGAAATCTGTAATCTGGACCTCTGCTTCTGGAAAGAACGGAATGAAATTTACTCACAGGTGCCGTTATTTCAAAGGTGGAAGTAAACAAAATAATGAAGGTTGAGAGTCAGGAGGTTAGGTTTTATTGAGAAACGCCGAAACGGCCGGTATTTCAGGTGGATGTGTATGGCTTTCCTTTCCCTTCTGGATTCTTCTCACCGTCACGAGCTCTAAATGTGAAAGGAATATAATGGGTATCCAGTGCTTTTAAAAGTCGAGAATAAATTTAACGCAAAGATCATTCATCCTGCGAGGTTGGCGTCTGCACTCAATGACTTGTTGTTTGGTTGTCGGATTCGATGATTGACACAATTTTATTAATATTTAATATGTATTACTATTCTACGGTAGACGGGAGACTTAACCGCTGCGAGAGGTCATTTATAACTATACGTCAATTTGAAACAACTATTAATTGTAACATTGCCACATTCTAGGTTGAATTTAGTTGAAAATGAAATAGTGTATGAAATGTTGCATCTCAATCCATTTAAGTCCAATTAACCCTGTACAACCATTGATCCTTTACCTTAGAAGTAGTTATTTATCACCATCCCCTCGAAGAAGCATCACTCGGGACAAAGAAATTTGATACCCAGTGTTAATGTCTTAGGGTAATCATTGTGATCAATGAATGCCTTGGTAGGAACCTTTTCTTTTCTGATCGAAAAACGCTGATCGATGGATTATGTGGCCATCAAATGCAGGGAGACGATTGTAAACATGGTCCCGCTGGAAATAGTTCATGTTTTTAGGTTTAGGTTAAGGAGTTTCCTATTTTATGTTTGAAGTGTTTTTGTCGAGGAGTGAATTAGATGATATAATTTGTGTCTCAGTGTTTTAATATTATATATATTAATTAAATATATTTTATTTAATTTTGTAAAGAGGAGTTTTAGTTTAGTATGGATTAATTTTTCTAATGTTTTGTTTTGTTTTGTTAAACATATTGACTTGGTCAAAAAAAATATTGAAATGTAAGAACTCTCCCACTTAATATGGAAGAAATGTTGTAATCTTTAACATTTTGAGTCATTCAAATTATATAAAAACAAAACAAAACTAAATATAATAAACATAATTAATTTAAATTAAATTAAAAAATTATGATTTTTTGTAGGAAAACCTATTTAGGTCATATTAATAGGCTTAAAATATACATAGTTTACCTCCATGCGTGCATTCTCCTCCTTTGTATGAGGAAACTACAAATGAGCTAGAAGGCTTTGCTCCAAGAAGGTGAAACCAAAGCTTAGGAGTCTTAGAAATACATTGACAATCTTCAAAATGGTGAGAAAAAGTCCTAGCATCTTTGTGGCTTTCAATTGTTGATCAAAATTGAGGAGGTGCCAAAAAACATCGTTGATTCTCGAGGCTTTGTGCCACAACTTCAAAAATCAAATCAAAATACCATTCTTGGAAGATTGCCACTAAGCCAAACCAACCCAAGAATGTCGACCTCAGAGTAGCCTTGAAGCTGAAAGGTTAGAATTTGTCGCATTGGAACTCCATAGTTGCTAAGCTGAAGTTGAGTGTTTCCATGGCCATGCACATTGCCGAAGTTTGCAGGGAGTTCCTCAAGGAGGAAGCCTTCATAGGGACTTGGGAATGGAGGGGAGGAGGGAGGTTCGTTGACCGTAGAAGGGACAGGATCACCGGTGGGTGAGAAAAGAGTCGTAGGAGCACTAACGACAGGCGGAGAAGGCGAGCCCACTAGAGGGGAGTACAAGGGAGAGGGAGTGTAATGACTTGCAGCTCCAGCTTGAAGTGCGACGGTTGAAGTGCAAGCTCTTTGAAGGATGCGATGTGTTATGCGCATATGTGAGAGGGTGAGCAATGTTTATATGGCGTGAAGCATGGTCACAAACACATATGGAGGCCGACCTATGTATGAGAAGGAGCCGACATGCGTTTGGAGGAATATGCGATGGAGAAGGGGCTTTGGGCAAGTCGACTGGGTAGCCAGACTACACCCTGCACTTGGTATATATTATGTGAGTGTGGAGCTCATTGAAACAACAACTCATTCGCTCTTCACTCATGTAAAGGAGTAGGCGCAGGTCTATAGTGCACAATTCTAAGGAGAAGCAGGCGCGGGTTGAGATGCGCCCATTCTTGGGCAGGGCTGCATGAAGAAGACGTGTTTAACTCGGTTGTGGGTAAAGGGTGTGGGCAGGATCACCCGGTGGTTGGGTGAGGCGTGCATGGTGTATGTGTGGTGCCCGACTTGTGCGAAGGTGCACCCAAGGGTGCAAACGGAGGAGCGTCGCTTTGTGCGAAGGTGCCCGACGGTGAAATGAAGGAGTGCCCGGTTTGTGCGATGACTTGGCATGGGTGTCTTGGTGACTCGGTGAGCACCTGCCCATTGTGCAAGTGTGCATGGTGACTTGGTGAAGTGTTGAGATTGTGAATGGAGGTGTGTCTCGGGCAGAGGCGCCCGTGTGTGGCGACTTGGAGGCGCGTCCGAGTTGGGAAAACAGCATGATCCTGTGACGAGGTGAATGAAGGGTTGCTGAATCGTGCGGTGACCGTGTGGAGGTGCCGATGAGTTGGGCAACTGAGTTTGCTGAAGTTGTGAAAAATTGTCTAAGTGTAAATTTGGGGTTTCCCAAGATTTAACTTGTGCTTTGTAAAAATGAAGATTGTATAATATATTGATATCAGGGAGACTCATATTGCAGGGAGTTGCCCCTCCCTTTATACCGTTGTGCAACTCTCTTGTATAACGCTGTTGATAATGAATGTGTATGGGTGTTCATTGGTATACAGGCACATTAATAATACTTGGTAACAAAAATAAAACTAAGTATGGATTGTTAAGTTGTAGTCTACAATCCTAGGTATTGGTGAAAAGAAAACAGTTGGTAGTGTCGCACCTCACCTAGCACGGTTGGAACACTACCGTAGGCTTGGGGGCGTGACAATTGGTTTCAGAGTAGGCTGATGACCGGGTTGATGATGAAGTGCTGATCCCACTACACTATTGTGAGTTGGTATCAGAGCAAGGTTGCTCGTGATGAAGTGACGAAGTGACAGTGGAAGCAGGTACTTGCAGGTGAAGGAAGCTAGTTTCACATACAAGTGGAACAAGGGCCGGTTCATGGTTGCAGGGAATTGGGTGAAGCTGGTGAAATAGGTTTAGCAAGGGTGAAGCTTAGTACGTGGGCCAAGCTGAATGAAAATACATGGCAGGTTTGGAAGAATAAAGAAAAGCTCTTGCTTACCTTGTACAGGTGGAAGTGGATGAAAGAGGAGAATCCCCAGATTCGAGAGAAGCTTGCAGTCTTGGAAAAGAATGTTGAAGATGAACTTCTTCAACTTGGTTGGACAATGGAGCAAGATGAAGTTACAGATTGTACTGGCAAGGAAGAGGAAGCCATGATAGTTGAAGATGTTGAAGATGTGACAACGATGGAGGACGAACTTGAGATTGATCAAGTTGGGTACTCTCATGGAGGAACCTCATGATGATGATGTAAGTACTATTGATACTTGTGTTTCACTTGAGCATTTGGTAGATGGACCGTATGCAGGGAAGGGAAAAAGCAATTTGTTGATGCTAGGTAGCATCTTACCATGGATGACTATGATGAGACCTTGTATGGAGAAGCAAGGATTGTTGGTTGTTGTAGAACTTGTTGGGGTTGTTTGTGACTTTATGGTAGAAGGTACAAAGGCCCGTGACAAGGGAGGAACATGATGATCATTGCGGATGAATGGGTCACGCTTTAGTCACATTGGCTAAGTGCCTGGCATGACTCATGGACAGATTGAAGGGCGTACACTTGAGTCACTTGGGTGGAATTCTCATGGCCGAGACCAAGAGCAAGTCTTGTTGGAACCTTTAGTGGGGGAGCTATGATGGAGAGACTCATGTGATGATGATATGGTTGGGTGGTCGAGTACACTAAACCGAAGATTGTAGACTTGGATGAGGATGACCGATTGTTGTGATGAGTCTACTTGGTTGGACTACATGGCAACTTAGTCATGGACATCATGTTGGAAACATGGAGCATGGTAGTCTTATGCAGGGACATTGTGCGGGATCACTTGTAGAGATGTCACTTATGGGCATCCAATGAGGAGTGTTGAGGCAGGGGTGTTGTGCAGATGGATTTGTTGATGTGACATGGAGACTTATTACTTATGAGCTGATGGAGAGATTGTGCACTCTTGTACAATAAGGTCATGGACTTGGATGGAGTTGTGAGTAGACTATGGAGCATTCCTACTACATGGAGAGCTGAGGCATCTTGTAGAGACCTTTGGGCCGAGACTTGTATGCTTGCTGAGATGTTGGTTGGAGATGACTCTTGGAGCTCATGATGACATGAGATTGTTGTGACTTTTGGGGACTTCATATATGGTGGACTTAGAGGATCTGATGCGTTGAGGAGCTGAGGTCAGAGACTTTGACGCAAGATGGGGTGCATACTTTCAAGTACATGTATGGGAATGGCTTGAAAGAGTGACTTGATGGGGAGGATCGATATGGGACACTTTGGAGTGATGGAGTTACGACGATGATGATGCCTTGGTGGCAACACTTGGGCATGGGTTGAGCCGAGACTTAAGCACTTTTGACACATGGGAGCGAATTGATCTACGATCATGGGTAGCACATGGATAGATGAGACAGGTATATGCTTGTTTCTATGGCAGACTTGAGGATGGAACATTGCATTTATGATGGAGTTTTCTTCGTGGACCTAGATGTGGCACACTGAGAGTTGGAGGTTGATGAGATGGTCTCTTCATATTGAGGAGGCACACATATGGATGATGTCGGGATAGATGAGGCTGAATTCATTCAGCACATTGACACCGAACATCATGGACAACATGTTGCAGATGAGATGAGGGCTATGTCATGGAGCTGAGCATGGCTTACACTTATATGTATGGATTGTTGATCGAGTTGATGATGTGACCGGATGTTCTAAGAAATGACTGACGGTGGCATGAGGATGTGCATTCTCATGGTTTAAGCGTGACAGTTGGACTGATCACCCAACTCGTTCAAACATGGGGTCGCGAAGTGTACAGAGATGTGTTAGCATTGTGTTGGAGTATCATGGCAACAGTTCACATGAGGACGACACATGATGAGGTTGACACGAGATGTTGCAGTGGGCATGTAGCTTGAGATGGAGGGGCCAACCTTCCATGATGGAGAGCAGCATGTGGAGATTATGACAGGGCGATTGATGGTCATGGATTGAGATGATTTCCCATGTATGAAATACCGATGGGTGTATACCTTGGTATGGTGATCTTGGTGACACATAGTTGCCGAGGCAAGACATGATGGAGATGGTGGTTCTACATATGTTGCAGAGATAGTTTGTAGTATGTGGAGGAGTTGACGTCATGGATGATATAGTTGATCTTGTTGGATAAATACCAAGATGGTATGTTGTTGAGGATGACAATGACTTCAGGTGGAGGAGGATGTAATGACCTGTAGCTTCAGCTTGAAGTGCGAGCTCTTTGAAGGATGCGATGTGTTATGCGCATATGTGAGAGGGCAAGCGATGTTTATATGGCATGAAGCATGGTGACAAACACATATGGAGGCCAACCTATGTGTGAGAAGGAGCTGACATGCGTTTGGAGGAATATGCGATGGAGAAGGGGCTTTGGGCGAGTCGGCTGGGCAGCCAAATTACACCCTGCACTTGGTATATATTATGCGAGCGTGGAGCTCATTCAAACAACAACTCATTCACTCTTCACTCATATAAAGGAGTAGGCGCAGGTCTATAGTGAGCAGCTCTAAGGAGAAGAAGGCGCACGTTGAGATGCACCCATTCTTGGGCAGGGTTGTAAGAAGAAGACGTGTTTAACTCGGTTGTGGGTGAAGGGCGCGGGCAGGGTCACCTAGTCGTTGGGTGAGGCATGCACGGTGTATGTGTGGCACCGAGTTTGTGCGAAGGTGTGCCCGACGGTGGAAATGGAGGAGCGCCCGCTTTGTGCGAAGGTTCCCGATGGTGAAACGGAGGAGTGGCCGGTTTGTGCGATGACTTGGCATGGGTGTCTTGGCGACTCGGGTGAGCGCCCGCCTGTTGTGCAAGTATGCACGATGACTTGGTGAAGTGATGATATTGTGAACGGAGGTGTGTCTCAGGAAGAGGCACCCGTGTGTGGCGACTTGGAAGCGCACCTGAGTTTGGCAAAGAACACAATCATGTGATGAGGTGAACGAAGGGTTGGTAAGTTATGCAGCGACCGTGTGAAGGTGCCTACGAGTTGGGAAACCGGGTTTGCCGAAGTTGTGGAAAATTGGCTAAGTGTAAATTTGGGGTTTCCCAAGATTTAACTTGTGCTTTGTAAAAATGAAGATTGTATAATATATTAATATCGGGCAGACTCATTGCAGGGAGTTGCCCCTCCCTTTATACTTTTGTGCATTTCTCTTGTATAATGTTGTTGATAATGAATGTGTATGGGTGTTCATTGGTATAAAGGGACATTAATAATACTTGTTAACGAAAATAAAACTAAGTCTGGATTGCTAAGATGTAGTCTACAATCATAAGTATTAGTGAAAAGAAAATGGTTGGTAGCGCCACACCTCACCTAGCACGGTTCGAAGACTACCATAGGCTTGGGGGCGTGACAGGGAGCATGTGAAGAGGGGGACATGATATTTGTTGGAAAATCAAAGTGGATGTTTTTGGCTAAGTGCTTGAGGGAGGAGGAGTGACTTTGTTGGGGAAAAGAGCTTAGCAATCCAACCACAGGTGTTCAACTTCACTTGAGCTATTTCCTTGAGTTGGCAGGTGGGAAGGTTCCAGAGGGCCCAGAGAGTCAAACAACCTCTACAGGTCTCAACCTCATCCATGATGAGGAACTCTTTCCTAACGGATTCAAGGATACCATAATCGAATATTACTACAATAGTAGCTTCATCAAAGGTGGTGGAGGGACCTCCATGGTCCCTACCTCTGCAAGGACATTGACCTCTACCCCTATCACGATTCATCATTGAGTGGAAGTAGGTAGTGTTTTTTATCCAGTGTTGGAGGAGACAGAGGGAGTCAGGGGGAGAATAACCTCGGGAGAGAAATTCGCGTAGGAGAGCAAAAGCATAGTTTTTGTCTTTTTAATGCAGGAGTGAGTGAGTGGGAGAGCTTTGTACAGGGACGTCAGGTGCTAGGAGGTTGAGTTACGAGCCATGAATGCCACTTGGAGGATTTACATCATGTGGTGATCACCACTTGTTGTTCAAGGGCGTCGTGGTAGACCTCCCACCAGGCCTGGAATTTCAAATATTTTTTACCTGTCAATTGAAATTTTGGGGACGGTTATTTGTTTTCCATGCCTGTCAATTTAAATTTTCAGTAAATTTATGATTGGTTTTTTTGTGTGTTACATATTAAAAAAATTAGCACAAGTTCTTGCTATCAGAGACTCAGATGCTTGACATTCTATGTGTGAATAAATCTTCCATCATGGCCACCAGAACACCAAATTTCTTCTTATTTTACAGTGTGTCTCATGGCTACCACAACGCCAAATTTCTTATTTTTTTGCAGTTTGTGTTTCATTCTCATCATTTCTATCTTGAGCCCAGTGTTAAGTGGATGCAGTTGCATCCCTCAATATAAACTCGCCTGTTACGCTTACTCAACAGCCAACAATGGTAATAAAACTCTCCTTTCCATGGTGTCATTACTTTGTTTAGTGTTATTATTGCAGTTGGGGCATATGCATACGAATCATTTGTAGTGAAACTCTATGGTAGAAATTTGGGAGGTGCTAGTTCCGATCTTTACAGGAATGGCGTTGGGTGTAGCATATTGGGTGCTTTGGCATATTTGCAGTTTGAACGGCTTGAGATGTACACAAAAAGCACTGCAAGAACATTCTGGTATATTAAAATTGTTTAAATCTTGAGTTGTTATGAACTTGTTATGGAGTTGGCGGTAATAATATTTTATAATCAATTATTATTCAATTCAACAAAAATCCCATAATTAAATTCAAATGATCTTTGTGGTGATGGCTCATATGGAATATTATATCTTTTTTTAATCTTCTATTTACAAAAATATAAAAAAAAGTCATATATCTTCTATTTAGTTCATAGAGTTGGCCGTAATAATATTTTATAATCAATTAGTTTTCAATTCAATAAAAATCCCATAATTACATTCAAATGATATTTGTGGTGATGGCTAATATGGAATATTATGTCTTTTTTTAATCTTCTATATACAAAAATACAAAAATATAAAAAAAATGTCACATATCTTCTATTTACAAAAATACAAAAGTCTAAAAAAAAAGTCACATACTTCTCTAGATTGATTCATTTAATAGGATAGTCCATCAAAGTCAAAGAGATTGATTTCCTTAGTCATATTATCTTGTTATACAGAGTGGCAGGCTGAGAGTCAAGTCGGTAGCTGGGCAGAGTTAAAGAAGAGTCGTGTGGAATAAGCGATAATGGAAGACTGTTGTTTTGTTTCCTAACATTGTTACTTAATACTAGTCGAATCATCCAATGTAAGCCAGCTTGACTGCATCACAATTCCACAAAGTAAGCCAGCCTGGACCACATCACAGTTCCACACTCATTCAATACCTTTTTTTATTTGAATTCTGATAATACCAGGGGTGAAAATACCACAAAAAAGCCACTACACTTCAATTTAACCACTACCCTTTCACCAAACCCTGGGTAAATTAGAATTTTAATCCCCCTTCATTAGATTCCCCCTTCCATTTAAAGTTCTTCCTTCTCATTACTTAATGTTACCCCTCTATTTTATTGCCTTTTTCAAAGCATTTATCTCAATCACATCTAAAATTTTCACCTCCCAAAAATTATAAATATCACTAAAGACAGAGTTGTACGATATGCCAGAATGCCCTGGTTTAAAGAAAATCACAAGTCACCAAGCATTGGGGCAGCCTCAATCAATTCATCTAGTGTTTTGAAATATCTACTTGTGTATTCAAACGCTCTAATACAACCACTACAACCATCTAATATTCCATGAAGTATTCCATATTCGAGATCACGTGACCATCTAGAAAGACTAGACACTAACAACCAAAAAAAACCCACCCCTTGCCAGGTCCACACCACTAAAAGCTCTTCTTTCTGTCTTCTTAATTTTCTTGGCAAATTCTCACCAAAACAAGACGAAATCAATGCCACACTCATCTGCATATTTCAGTTACATGAAAATGTCCTCACATGCCCATGAAATTTTATTTAAAATTCTTATTCACAATCTAATTTTTTTCAATTCACATCCAATCCCAAGACTGAGTTTTGGTAGCCGTATGTTTCTTCCTCTTGAACAATGAGTTACTCGTGAGTATTAAGTCTGGTCAAAATATGCCAGTCATGACAGAGATTTATTCGACGAACTTTACAGGAAAAAACTAGCGTGCAACAATAAAAATTTAAATACGAGTCATAAACGCGCATGTTGTCAAAGATAAAGAAAAAATGTGGTTTCCAGTTTATGTCAAAGATGAAGAGCAGGGTTAGGTCATAAACGCGCATGTTGTCAAAGATAAAGAAAAAATGTGGTTTCCAGTTTATGTCAAAGATGAAGAGCAGTGTTGAAAGTATCTGTGTTGTGAAGAAATCAAACAGGTGTATGTGGAAAGTACCAGATTACTTTAAAGGAGCTGATGACTCAAGTCTAGGTTTGCTCGCAAGTTCCAATGAGAAATCTTCAATCTATCAGGGAGGACAGAGTAGCATGTCCAGAACTCAGATTAAACTTTTAATTTTAAATTGTGTTATGTACAGGTTTCAAGTCGTGACTTATGAAATAAGATATTATAGACTTTTACGTTTTCTCTATGAAATTAGACGTCAAAACGACGGGTTGGAAAGGTATACACACGTCTAACCTGACGTGGAAGATTTTTCCCCTGCCGTCAAATACGTTATGAAATCAAAAATACGTCGTGCAGGATACCAGATTCATAGCCTGCCTCCCACTGGCATCTGAATCCGGGGAAAAACTAATGATTATTAATAAAATATTTTGACACAATATAATTCCTTAAAAATTAAATAAAAAAACAAGACACAAGATGAGAAATAATAATATAAGCATAAAATAGAATAAAAAATAAAATTATTTAATTAAGATAAAATAGCTAACTTACCCTTTTGAAAGATTTTGAGTCACTATTTTCACAAACCATGGTTTTTTCTATTCTTCTTTAATATAACCTATAAAATTAAAAATTAAAATGATTTATTAAAATAAAATAATAAATTTACTATTATGTAAACATTTTAACTAAGTTTTCATAACCCATCGTTTTCTCCTACAATGTCGCCTACTTCAAAGCATAAAATTTGGATTAATTTCTCACACATAAAAAAGAATAGCATTTCAATGAATTTGTTTATTAAGCAAAGTTTTTTGGTAGAAATCACATAAGAAAATTTTGATAAAACATTTTCCATTATAATTTCTTGATTTGATTTTTTTATTTTTATTTTTAGCTTTATATTCTCTTTATCCAATTTCAATGATTTCTATTCATATATTTATAGTCTTTACGTCCGAAATATTAGGCTTTATTTTTGTATCATAGTGTCTTATAGGAAAGGTTGAAAAAAAAATGGGAAACTAGTTTCAATGATTTTGATTTGTCTCTCTAGTCCCTATATCTGAAAAATTAGGCTTTACTTTTGTATAATTATTGTTTTCCTTGAGCATGAGAGTTTTTTATAGGCAACCAAGCCTCAACTTGTTGTGTCAAATTTAAGATTTTAATCATTTTATGTGAGAGCTATATATTGATATAGAATATTCACAAAGTGATTAGGACCTTGAGTTGTCGATCTCACCGGTATTATTGGTAAAGATAAGCATTCCCTTTCAAAACACCAAATTAGACTTTACTTTTGTTTGAGAGTGCCTTATAGGCAAAGTCTTTAAAAAAAATTAAGAAAAATTGCCTTTATTTTTCTTTTACAGTGTTTTATAGGCCAAGTATTTTTAAAAAAATCAAGAAAACATTTGATAAAAAAAATGAGAGTTATTTTCTTTTATTTTTAATTTTCACTTTAGATTATATTTAAATCTTTTCTAATGGTTTGTGTAAATAAAAGAAAAATCTCAGACTAAAAATACCTCTTTGTATTGTTGTCCTCAGGCATGACATGACAGTGTTTTCATGAAAGTGTATTAACTTCTTCCCTTAAATATTTTGTGAATGATCTAGGGTTTACTTTTTTCTCAATGTATGGACAAAGTTTTCAAAAAAAAATATTAAATCCCATTATAATGATTTTGATTCATGTATTTGTAATCCTTATGTATGAGAATTTCTACTTTACTTTTGTATAATTATTTATTATGTAAACCAACCTAGGTCCAATGATCTTTAACTTGACATCTATCAAGGGTCTAGAGGGATCAAATTTCTCAAGCTGCAAACATTTCCTAAAGTTCAATCTTTAAACCTCTTTTTTGAGTGAAAAACTTGATGAAAGGATTGCACCTCCAAAGATTTGATCCCTCTAAGTGTAGAGATCAAATTTCTCCAAGTGAAAATATTTCCTAAAGTTCAATCTTTAAAACTCTTTTTTGAGTGCAAAACTAGATTTCACCTCGAGAGATTTGATCCCTCTAAGCCCTTCATAGATGGATCTTCACTGGTTATATAAATGAATCTAATACTGTGAAAATTTCACATTTAAAAATTATGCTAATTATATAACTTAATCTTATAATTTTAATTGTCATTTAATTTATTTTATTTTTAAATCATAATGCTAAATAGGTCTTTTCTAAAGAAGAAAATATTTGTATTGTATAATTATGTTCTTAGTTATAGAAAATAAATGAGGGATTACAAAGCCAATTCATTAAAACTACATTATTAATTGAAATCTTTCATGACAACTTGTCTGCATGCTTGTGTTTCCTAGGATTTATGATTTTTTGTAATAGAATTAATTTATCATTGAGAAATTAAATCAAGTTTAATTTCTCCATTAGTCTTTAATTCACCTATCTTCAATTTACATCTTTCCTTAAGATACTTGTCTCTCTATTCAAGTCTTTTAGAACATGGAAATATTCTTTGAATAAGATATCTTCTTCAAATTCTATGCTTCATTTCATGATGTTTTTCATAAATTTCTCATTTTGAAAAAGAACTTTAACAATATGATGCAATATTAAAATAAAAAAACCCATAAATATAAATGTCTAGCTAATATCTTTTAACTAAATAAATTCATAATAAAACCCATATATCTATACTTAATTATATATGATATAGCTCATAATACATGAGTATGTGAAAACTTTGTCCCCGCAAAACCATAAATTACTCTCGACACCCCTCCCTAACATAAAAACACTTAAAATACACGTTATTTTCTTTCATTCACGTACTGTGAAATTGTTTCAACCAAATGGGTTTGACAAAGAACAAATCCATAGGTGTATGTCAATCCTTCTGACATGCTCTTGTCCCATCAATATAATGGTCCGTATTTCTCGATTTGTCGGCGAAGTGAGAGTCCAGATGCATGCACTCCTGTTTATTATATTGATTGGAAAGTGTTCGGTCCATGGTTAGTATTTTCATACAGAAAAGACAGGGAACTTTGTTTCCACATTGGTTCATTTTGTCGGTGAACAGTGGGGTCGTTAGATAAACTTTAGTCATGTTGACATCATCAAAATTAAGAAGGAACTCTACATTTTAATAAGAAAGATGTGGTCACGATTGAATTTTCCTTAATTAAATGTGACATAAAATATTTTTTCCCTTGAATTTGAATTTAGTGAAAATGAATGTAAGACCATTATTATGGTTTTATTAATAGATATGATATTTTAAAATAATTAAATTATAAAAAAATTAAAGTATTATTTTATATTATTAGGGTTTTTATAATACATATCATATTTTAAAATAATTAAATTATAAATAAAATAAAATTATTATTTTATATATGCTATGATGTTATATTATATATAATGATTAAAAATACAAAAAAAATATTTATATTTTATTTTCAAATTAATATTATTATTATAATATTTTATTTTAAATTTTGTTACAATATGAAAATTTAATATAATGATATTTTTTATTACATTTAAATAAATTAAGTTTCATAAATTTCATTTCAATTTTTCTTTCTTTTTGATTTATGGCAGTTACATTTCATTAAAACAATACAATATGTCTATCCTTAGTCAATTTCATATATTTTCATTTGTAAATTAAATATTTAAATAATAGACAACTTTTAATAAAAATTAATTTGAACATAATGTGTTATATTTTAATTTCAAAGGAATAGATCAAGAAGTATTTGTTTAATTTTAAAATTATGAATGGTAAAAAATATTAAGAGTTTTAAGATTTTCTGTAAAAATACTAAAAAGTTTTAAAATTTGCTGTAAAAATACTAAAAAGTTTTAAGATTTACTTATTTTCATAATAGATTTATAAAAAAATTTGGCTAGGAAAAAACTTACACATATATTCAAGATCAAAATAGATTATTCAAATGTTTATTGCATTGTGAACATTATAATTGAAGTTTAAATCGTAATTGAAATCGAAATTGATACTTAAGTATATGTAGTGTCTCACATTTTTAGGACGTTATCATCATCATATATATCTATATATATATATATATATATATATATATATATATTATATATATTACCTATAACCTATTATGGGCATTTTACTATAACAATTAATTAGGATGACTCCTTAAATATTTGAAATTTGTATTATGTAGTTTGTTATCTTAGATTTCAGATTTAATATTACTATTGTAGTGCCAAAAATTATGGAAATAAATGAAATTGAGATTAAAAAACAAGAATATGGATGCACCATTCCCATAAATGAAAAAGATACATGACCTAGAAAACTCAATATGGAAGAAAACCTAACTCAAAGGTGAGACATATGCTTTACTCTTTCTTTTTTTAAATTATGACATGCAAGTAGAAAGAAAATGACAACCAATATAGAGTTGGTGTAGCATATCCAACTACCCATATACAATGTTGGGGCAACCGTCAAATTTCCCTTTCACCTTAGATTGGAGGGAATATCATTATTCAATCCAAGATTAGGGCTAGCCCAAGCCTAGGCTTAACCTAGTTCTAAAAAAAATAGAATTCCCTTAAATAGTAACATCATATTAATCAGATAATTTTGAATAAAAATAAATAACTACCTCGTTAAACATGGTTATCATACAAAAATATATGTTCCTTAACATGCTTTCATGTTGGGAGTTAGGAGGAGAGGTACATTATGTTTAGGAGAGGAAGAGATAAAGACTTACATTCAATAATATTCTTCATGTAAATATACAAAGATATATGTTCCTTAACATGCTTTCATGTTTGGAGTTAGGAGGAGAGGTACTTTATGTTTAGGAGGGGCAAAGATAAAGACTTGTGTTCAAAAATGTTCTTCATGTAAATATTTTGTTATAGAGAAGTCTTGGAGACACATCTCCAAGATGTACTCTTAACTAAGTCAATTATGTGAGTATGTTGCAAATCAATGTTACTATTATATGAAAATATTTTTTGGTTCTCAATGTGATATAAATTGATGGAACTTGTACTTTGTTTAAAATATTCTTGTGGTGATATTGAAATACCCAATAATTTGAGGATATTCTTAATATTTCCAATATATATTTAAATAAAAATTATTAATTCAATTTTTTGTATTAATCTTCTTTGATGGGGTGACCCATGAGGGCATGCAAGGACATGTTTTATGTAGTGTTCCTTCCTTGGGCCATAGCCCCATCTAGTTTGCTATCCTGGTGGACATAGCATTGAATGGTGTCTCAAAGGAGTCACCTGCCAACCTACATGTCACTCTGCATTGATTTCGATCCTATGGCCTCCAGATCCATCAAGGTAGTCTCCATCTCTTGGGTTATGCTAATGCTTTCTATTCTCTTTTAGGAAATCATCATCTATTTGTTCCCTTTTCCCACCATGAATTTTAGCTACAATTCCTCCATACATTGGTCATTGCTTTGTTTTTTTGCTTCAGATTTCCTCTCACCTTTGTCTCTATTGACGAGGAGCATAGAAATATCCACAATGCTCTCCAACTTGACCTTCATCTTCTGGGATGGAGTTAACCTTCTTACATTTTGTTTTCCCTTCAACCCTATATAATATATTTCTTGTTCACTTCTCCCTTCCTTTGACAACCATGACCCATGGAGATCCAAATGCCATCTTGTTGATAGAGGAGTGGCTATATGGGGGTTTCAAGAGCTCATTTTTTATCTGATGCCTCTACACAGTATTATGAGACCCATATTCCCCCTCATAGATACACCCATAGATACATGAAGCTATGGCTAACGTTCAATAAGAGATAGGATATATTGGAATCTGAGGCATTTGATGGCTTTGCAACATAGATCCTTGACACGATGAATACCAAGGGAAAATAAAATTCTATTTTTTATATAGTGGACTTGTACTAGCACATTAAGTTGCTTGTGGAAAAATTCTTGATGACAAACAAGAGCCCAAGGACAATATTCTAAATAGGTTGGATGAATTTGACGTGTTGTGGATGTATGTAGAAGGATGACTTAATCACATGTAAATGGGATTTCCTCCAAGCCCAGTAGCGAAGCCTTGTTGCAAGGATGCAGACCATCCCATTGACGTGGACACTTGTTTATCAACTTGTCGATTATATTTTCGTACTTCCTATTGTATATTGATGTCTAAATTTCCTACTCCTACTGTGATTGTCTGTTTGGCTACTTTTTCTCACATATGGGACAACCATATTCTTTTTGTTATCTTATTTTCACACTCTAGACTAGCTTATATACTACTGCTTGGGGCAACTCATTATTTTTTCAATGTTATGATGCTACTCCTAACTTTATTTTGGACTGACAAACAATTATTTGTTTTTGGTCTTGCTTCCAATAACTAACAAAAAAAAACATAACATATTAAGCATTTCTATAATTTTGTGATGAAACAATAAAATATTAACTTACAAAAGAAAAAATCAATATATTAAATTTGAATATAAAGAAATAATAATTCCTTATTTTCTATTTTTTTCATTTACATTATTACTATTATGGGTTTCTATAGTACATAGAGAATTAATAAAATTAATTTTGATTTAAACATTAATTATATTAAGAAAAATGAATTTTATTTAAGTAAAAATTTATCAGGGCTTCTTTTTCATAAAAATCTAACTTACAAAATTAAAATTGAAAAAGTGAAAGTAAATAATAAAAATTTTAAAAAATCATATTAATATTTAATTTTTAAATAAATTTAATTATATATATTCATTTTATGGTAAATAAATAGTTTTTATTTATTTAAAATAAAAATTACAAATTATTAAAATAATTTTTATTTAGTTTATGGGGAGGTACTTCAATTAGAAATTATTAGGTTAAATTATATTATATTATAACGATGAGATTTAAAAAAATGATCTAGATTTAAATCAATTAAATAAAAGTATCATTTTATTTAAAAATAAATTTAGATTTTACACTATTATAAAATAGGATATAAATCACAATATTCAAGTTCATAAATCAAATTAACCCCCACACAAACATATATATATAAAATCTAAAACTAATATTCACTGTAACGGTTAAGTTTATAATGAGGGAAATCCGATTGATTGCCAACCTTGTAAACAATGCATATAACTTCTAATGAATTTTAAAAGGATTTAGTTAAAACACGGAAACCCTTTCCTCATAGAAGGTGCTTACTTATAAAATGATCTTGTTAATAATTAGGACTATGGATATACACCTTGTAGAATTTAAAAAAATTGATACTCTAGAATCATGGAACGACTGTAGAAGTAACATTTTTCGAATTACGAGGAGAACACATTACGATTTTAATATTCGAAGCAAAAAATCAAAGGTCAAATATCAGTTCTCGTTGAACGGCGTCACCTATGGGTAAGGATTTCATTGGATATGTAATTATGTTAGGAAGCCCTTTCGTTACTTTCATTAACTTACGCCACAGATGGCGCTCCTCGTTGTTTTCTACGCCATAAACACGGCCAAATGCAGGCACCTTGTAAGCCATCACATTTTCATCGCTCTTCACAACTCCTCACACTCACATGGCATAGCATTATTCGGATAAATGTTTATTAATGTCATCAGTTTATAATCTATAACATGGAAAAACCCTAATATTCTCATTATTCGGTTAAATGTTTATTAATGTCATCAGTTTATAATCTATAACATGGAAAAACCCTAATATTCTGAGTGCAGGAAAACTGCCACTTTCCGAAACCACAGGTTAAACATGAGCTGTCATCAACTGGCCATAACAGCTGGAAAAGATTTTCATGGATCTATACAAATAAATGCAGTTGTCTATAACGCGACTTTTTGAAAGCTTTTCCGGCGGATTTTTCAAGTCAAAATCCGGCAGCAATTCAATGGAATCCCAAGTTTGATAGCTAGTTTCTGCACAATCAATGGCTCCGAGGGGTTTTTCAGGGCGTTGAATCCAAATATGCAGTTAAAAAACCATTTTAACTGCTAAAAATCAAGATTTAACCTCATTTCTTCAGCCGGATTCCATCACCAGAATCTCCAAAAAATCGCATTATAGACAACTCCCAAATAAATCGCTTTCTTTACTTTTTTAACTTACGTCAGAATAATGCTCCTCACTCTTTTCTACACCTAAAACACGGCCAAATCCCGACACATTATAAACTATTGAAATTTTGATTGTTGTTGGCTACTCCTCACACTCACATGGCCACAAAAGACCAAAACTGTAATGCCTGGAAAAGTGTAAATATTTGACTTTACTGTGGTAAAAAGACAAACTAAATATGACATTATTAGCTGTTTTGAAATTTAATAATAATTTTTTTTTTAAAGATAAGAAATGTTTTTTTGGAAGTGCTAGCAACTTCTTAGGGAGAAGTTGAGAAAACGGTTGCGGTGACTGTAACCGTAACTACCTCTCCTAACAGGAAGGGTTTTGAAAGAAAGGGAGGAGAGGGGAGGCAAATATGTGCTGTAAGGACAGGAAGAAGAAGAAAAACAAAAAAAAGATGGCTAAGTCTGGTGATGACGAGATAGCCAAGCACTAGGTGCAAATATCTTGTCGAAGATAGTAGTCTTGCAAGAGATCAAGGGGGAGAGATTCTCATCCCGAAAGACGAATTTTAAGGTTGGGTGGCAGATTGGAAGTGGGAAACAAAGAGAAAGTTCAGTGTATGTAGAACTTCGCTAGTCACAGCAGTACAGGGAGCACAGGTGAACGGTTCTGTTGAAGTAATACTTTGAACATCGAACAAACAGGTACAGAAATTATAACTGTTGTGCATAATTAAGTTTTGTGTCATTCATAGAAAATGAAAGCTATAGCGGCAACCTTTGCACACCTATGACTCTTTAAACAAAAATAGTAATAATAACAGATTGATCAATGACACTTTTGCTTTTAGAGAAATCGGAAGAGTGATGGACACATAGAACCCTTGTAAGTCTGGAAAACTTATAAGAAAAACCTTCACTGTAGTGAATCTGTAGGGTTCCAAAAGATTCTGGGTCATGCGAAGTCCTTGCATGAGGATAGAGAAACCCTTTAGGGGAGTGGTCAGTTTATTATATGGTAGAGACGTTCTAACCTATAACCAAACCCTAGCCACGTAAAGTTTGAAATTGCAATTATAGGTCTTTACGCCAGAGGAAAATTGTTTAAGGACATTCATATTAAATAGAAATACATCACCAGAAATGCTGGAATTGGAGAGTTATAGACGACAATGGCTTACAATGTCAGAGGAAACTTCTTCTTTGGTGCGCAAGCAAAGGATGGCTCTGAGAGGTCATAATAGGGAATACCTTGAGCCGTGCAACTGAGCATGGCAAGAAACTATGAGAGTGTGATTTTATAAAACCCTACAAGTAAGAATTTCACAGGGTTCGAACAACTAAGACATTTCTTTTAAAACGAGATTTAGTTATTCAGGCAACAACACATAAATAGCTAGGAACCAATAATAAACATTCTCATAAATACAAATGCAAGGATTATTGACAGACATTGTGGTTTTCTTTTAAATTTCCTGATTACTGTAAAAGACAAGGAAAAATAGATAGATAGTGTGGTTTTCTTTTAAATTCCAGATAATTGTAAAAGACGAGAAAGTATTGACAGACAGTGTGTTTCTCTTTTAAATTCCTGATAAACCATAAAAAAAAAACGAATGGAAAATCTTGATAGAGGATGTCATGGCTATATATTCAAATCATCCGAACAGAAAGCAATATTTAAGAGAATCACATTATATTATGTAACAAAATGTAGCTTGGAAAAACAATATCCAACCAACAACAAAACCTTAAACCTTAAATGGTCATGCAAAATGGAATACCTGAAGAAATCCATAAGTTAATAAGTCAATATGACTGGCTTCTCTGAGGCTAATCCTGGAGGAACGATTCCAACACATTTCCAATTTACATAAGGTAACCAAATAGGCCACGGGATTAAACCATGGCAAATTTAAACACATAATTACATCTGAGTAGCCATTTTTCCAGCCATATGCTGGAAAGACAAACCCTCTACACAAATCCAGCACAAGAGTTTTAACCACTACAACTTTCAGTTGATGAAATAGACGACACTTCAAAACTCAATAGGACTCCGAACTAACATTGGAACAGAATAAAAAAAAACAACTGGAAGTCCAAACACCCAGTCTAGATATCCAGGGGAGTCAAGCTCAATCGAGAAGCCTACAACCGGAGATAAATCCCTTACCCGGGAACCATGACAATGAAGTCTGGTAAGGTGCTTACTACGCAGTAGCAACGAATAGCCCGAGAACTCTGGAGAAAGACCCTGTAACAAAGAGCACCGTAGCAATCATTAGCCAACCAGGTGAGGGGAAAACGAATGACAAAGTAGAATTTCAGTGGCGGAGAATTCCAAAAGAACGACAGTTAGAGCACTTACCCAGGTTCCACCAAATGATGAGGATGCCATAACCTATTTCTGGGAGCCTTCCAACCCATTCGAGGCCCTTGAACGATAATCAGAGCAGGACGCGAAAAACAAAACAATAGGAGAAATGGAGTTGGCGCCTAGGAGTGGAAGTGAAATGCAACAAGGAAAACGAGACACGGATGACCTAACCCCGGAAGGATCTAGATCGTAGATTCACAACCCAACATGACCTCCATCGATTTGGTGTTAAGCTCAAGGAAGGTGGCTACAGGGAAATAAGTCTGCTCGTGCCACGTACAGGGAAGAGCAGTAAGATTAAACCATAAACCAAAAGAATTTGCCAAATGTACAGCTTATGCAATCGTATAGTTCATGAGATTGCTAGATGTTAACATGTAATCGCCAACTTAGAGATCACGAGGAGACGGGAGTTTCCCAAAGTGCAAATGTAGTTAATGAAACCAGTACTGGTAGGACCGAGTCTTTTATTATCACCGAAAAACAACAATGAGGTTGCCTAAAAACTTTATAAACGACCGGAACAACTAAGTATTGTACTAAATTGCAAAGTTACGTTGACAAGAGGTCCATTTATATATCTGCATTAGTAATACCATAAAAAAAAATTATATTACTAGGGGTTTCACCTTACGTGTTAAATGATGGAGATATGACAAGAGCTCTCACAAACCTAACACTCTAACACGAAAGGGGCTTTTACGAAAAAATAGATCTTTCCTCATAAATAATTACTTTTTTCATCTAGATTATTTTGAATTAAAATTTAATATTATTTTAATTCTCTTATTGGAAAAAAATTAAGACAAAAATACTTATATTAAAAACAAAATAAAAATTTAAGACAAAAACCAAAACCAATTATAAAAAGAAATTAAGACAAAATCATTTATATAACAAAACCAATAATGAAACTTTAATACAAAAGAAATGAAAACACAGAAAATTAAGTCCCTTTATGAAGGTTATGCTCCATAAAGTTTTAGCTTTCATGGGTGTCAAAATGACGACCTCTCAGATGGGTAGGGCCTTACTCTGAAGTTTTATGAGGGCATGAAACTAGCCTTTCCTAGCAAGTTGTCTATGGCATTTTCCTTTGTCTTTCTCAGAGGCTTTCCTTGTAGGACACTCTTTGTCAAGGTTGCAACTTCTGTTGTTTCCAAGTTTTTTTACATTGAAGCCCCTAGGTGACCAATTTTTGATTAAGCTTAGCCAGGCAGAAAAGAAAACCCAAGGCAGTATCTTGTTACCATCCACAAACCAAAACAAGGAGATGACAACTCAGAAAAGACTCGAAGGGGAGACTAGGTTGTGGCTCATGGCGATGCCAAGACTTTTAGCAAGACACAGGTTCTGCTTGGTGCAAATATTGTGTATTTCAAGTGCGCTGGCATTGAGATTGAAATCATTGGATCTAATCATCTTCTTGTAAAGGAAGATGATATTGTGGGGGTTCTTGTTAGAAATTTTATCAAGGATTTGAAGCCATTGAATGATCCAATATTAATTAAGATTGGGGAGGAAGTAGAGAAAATAGTTGGTGGGATACTCCTCACTGAAATTCCTAAGGAGAAACCTTCTATAGGAATGATAATCAGAGTAGGACCTACTGCTTATGACGAAGAAGGAAAGAGGAAGTCGATGTTGATAACTGCTCGGATTTTTTTTTCTTTTGTTTTTGGTTTTTTTATTAAGTATGAAAAAAGCATTATATTCAAATTCCACAATAGTACACAACATCATTTATGATACCAACATATGCCAGCAGTTCAGTGGTACTGATACAAGTCCATAATGACTCAAAAAAAAAATGTAAAGCCATATTTACTAGATATCAAGCCCATATGCATAGTGTTCTAAACATATTTACAAAATATTCATATATCAAAATAGCCTAATAGATCCTCAATTCAGTAAGAAAGTTCTATAGAAAAGAGATATACATGTAAAGACACGACGGTGAAAAAGATTCTTAAACAACCAAAAAAGTTCTGATAATAATCCACCAGCAGTAGCAATATGAATCTAGGGAGAAGAGAAATTATCGTGGAAGTGGAAGCGCCTTAACGTCCATGTGTAGTCCCCCTTCTTGATCTAAGGGGGGTGGAATGTTATATACTTAGGGGGGGTAATATGGGGTACCGAGGGAGGTACCCAAGGTAATAATGTAACAATGGGATGGGCCATAGTAATAAATAAGGTGGTTAACCCATGTCATGTAAGGACCACAAGTAGTTAATAATAATGTAAGGGGCCCATGGTATTAGTTGATGGTATGAGGAAACCATGGTAATGATGCATGGTATTGTATGTATGAGGCCTATATAGAGGCTAGAGACTCCACATGGAGAGAAATGAAGAGAAGTATTCTTGTATGAACAGGCATATGGCTTGTGGAGTGTCCTCCTTCCTTAAGGAGTGAATGTATGGTGTTGCCCTACCATAAGGGTTTGATAATAAAGAAGCATTTCTATCTATTTCGATCTTGTTATTCTTGGGTTTATTTGTATTCTCATATATTTCTGGGTTAGATCTACAACAAGTGGTATCAGAGCTACAACAAGTGGTATCAGAGTTACAACAGTGCCTCCCATCTAGCTTGTCTAGTAGCCTTCTCTTCGAAAGGCCATCCACAATTTGGTTAAAATATCTTCCAATGTGCTCAATCATGGAGTCCTTTAGAGTGGCCCAAAGATTTGTGATTTGTTGCAGCCAACCTTAAAGTGTGGTTTGGTAAATTTTTTGATTATCCCATGACATAGTCGATGATAATCTTAGAGTCCCCAAAAATGTGGATTTTAGGGATATTTAGATATTTAGTAAATCAGAGTAATCCCCATAATTCCATGGATTTTGTCTTCGTCTTTGTGCCACTGCCAGCACCTGAGTGTACCCAAAAATCCTGGTCCGGAGAATAAAGAATCAAGAAACCACATCTGTAGTTGCTTCTTTGTGATGCTCCGTCAAAGTAGCCAGCCGAATAGACTATCCTCGGACCAGGTGGATTTTGTCTAATTTTCTTTGGTCCCATGCCTAGTTGTTGTCCAATAGCGTATAATTATTTAATGTGCTCTAACACCTACAATGCATTTTCTCTGAAATTTTAAAAAATATTATTAATTATCCATCTCGAAATCTCCCAAAAGAGTATAGGAGGGATATTGTGCCAAGAGGCATTTTGTTTGCTCCACCATCGTAAGCAGCCAAAAATAAAATTGAATTGAATGTATTAGAAGCTAATACATCCAACAAGGTTTTTCCAAAACTGAGCAGCCACAGGACATGTTAAGAATAGCTGGAGATTGTTCTCCTCCACATCCCTACAAAGGTACACATATCCTTGGCCCGTACCAGTGCCTCTTCTGGAGGTTTGCCCACGTTAGATTTTTATTTTTCCAAACCAGCCAAAGGAAGAGAATGATCTTAATGGGGATGTTTTGTTTTCCAATATTTAAAGAACCAACATACCTCTGAGTGTTGTGTCTCCATACCACAGAGTGTGAGACATGTATTAGCCACCATGACACTCCCCCCCTTCATTTTACATGATGAGGTAATCTTATCCCTATCAGCATCGTGACAAACTCCAACAAGTAGCAAAGAAGTTCAAAACCAATCCCATTCCTACACCACTTGCACATCCAATCCAAAATCCCTTGCTCGCTTCCAAATGGCACATCTATCTTGCCATGATGATATGACATGTTTCCAGAAGAAGATGCCATGGATATTTAAGCCATATATGAGACTATTAAGTAGGCTCTCAGCAACTTCAATATCCAGTATTTTATCTCTATCGATGATAATGTGAAGACCAGTGCCCAATTTCCACGCAAATAGCATAAGAAAGCTATGATGGACTTTTGAAAAACTGAGCCAAATAGTTGAGCCCGATTTGATCACAACACAGCCCCTACGCAACCATATAGAAAAATTGAGGTCCTTCATGTATTTGTGTTTAATGATCATGCCCCACGTGCCATCCCCAAAAATCCCTCTCCACAATGATTTGAGTAATAATGCACAACCAAATCTCCTCAGATTGAGTATACCCCAGCCTCCCAAACGCTTCAGCATGCTGAGATGGTCTAGCTTGGTAAGATGGAATTTGTTCTTGTTTTTCATACGAGACCAGATGAATTTAGCCATGATCCCATTAAGTTTTTCAATGATGGAGAGAGGCAGATGGAATAAGTGTGCCCAATATACTCCCATCTGCATGGTCACCGCTTGTGTCAATGTGATGCTTCCCACCATAGATAGGAATTTGAATTCCCAACAAGATTTTTTTTTGTAGAATCTGTCGACAAGCCACATCCATTCATTGACTTTGTAACTACATGGTTTGATATGGCATCTGAGATATTTCATACCCCCCGACAATGCATCGGAAGCCACTCTAAATAGCCTTCATATATAAGAAATAACCTCCATATCACATTTATCGTGAAATATAGTGGATTTATGAAGGTTCATAATTAAACCAGATGCATTTCCAAACTGAGCGAAAATATGAAAAAGATGTAACCAAGCAAACCTGTTGAGAGTCCCCATGATGAGAACATTGTCAATGAAGAAGCTATGTGAGATATGAATGTCCCTATCAAGATGCAGAGCATGAAATTGGCCCTCAGCCACAACATTTTGAATATGGAGACTCAGCCCATCCATAGCTAAAATGAATAAAAGAGGGGACAATGAGCAGCCCTATCTGAGACCTCTCCCAACATTAAAGAATTTTGAAGGAGAACCATTTATAACCACAACATAGTGGGAATTTCAAACACAAGCCATAATCCATTCGGCTTTTCTACCTTGTATACCAATTTTGTGAAGAACCAGCCTCAGATAACCCCAATATAGACAGTAAAATGCCTTTTGTAAGTCCACCTTCATGATAGCAACATTTAGTTTTTTTAGAGCGAATCGAACGCATACACTCCTGGGAAATTGCCACTACATCATGAATCTACCTGTTTTGCAGAAGTCAAACTGTTGCAGGGATATATACTTGGAGAGGGTGTGCCTCATTCGATTTGCAATAGTTTTTGAAATAATCTTGTAGACAATATTACAAAGAGAGACAGTTCAGAAATATGAAATGGTTGGAGACTGAGTCTTCTTCGGGATAAGCACGATGTAAGTGGAGTTTATGTGCAGATGAATAAAACCCCAGGACCACGATTCCTCGACCATGTCAGCAAGGTCCTATTTTATGAGATCAAAAAATTGTGTGAAGAGCTCCACAGTCCATCTGTTCGGGCTAGGACTCTTATCCCCCTTAAATGTTTTCAACACCCCCAAGTTTTCCTCCTCCGTTATAGTTTTATATATAGCCAAATTAGCATCCTCATCGAACATGGAAGGAAAATGTTCGACCCCCCAGATCTGGTCCTTCGAGAAACCAAATCCCTTTGGTTGTATGCTTGCTAAGAGTGGAGAACAATGGCTCGACTAATGTCTTGCAGCGTCTAAAGCATTGTGTCATTTGCATTAGAAATCTCCCAAATGGAACTAATATTTCTCCTAAAGTTTGCATATCTATGAAAAAATTTAGTATATCGGTCCCCTTCCCAAATCCAAATGGCTCCACATTTTAATCACTAAGTAGTCTCTTCCATAAGGACAAATTGTTTCTTCTTCATTTCCAGGGAAGCGTGTATGCGATTTTTTATGTCTACAGGTAGATTTTGCCCAATTAAATGGGGGGCGGATTTCTAGAAGTTCTTGTGATATTGCAACAAGCTCTTTGTTCATTTGTCGACATTTTCTTTTCTCCCATGCCTTAACCTCCATCCGCAGGACCCCCAACTTGTCCTGAATTTGCAGCATGGGGAAGGAGCACCGAACCTCAACATGGTTCCAGACATCACGCACAAGAGAATTAAAATCTGGGTCCTCAATCCATACCTGATTGAACTTAAAGGGAGTTCCATCTATGTAATCCTCCCTTCTCTAGTGTAGCACAATGGGCCATTGATCATATATATGATTACTTACCACTTCAAAATAGACCATACCAAGCCTCTCAACAATCTTTTCATGCCGAAGAAAGCAATCCAATTGCTTTGCAATATATCCATCACCTGTCCTCCCATTATCCTAGGTTGGAATAAGTGTCGAGGGGAAAATGTCAACAAGATTATTTTCCATTATGATATCCTTGATATGATCATCCAAAACATCCACCCTTGTGGAACACCCCCATACGTCGTTCAAACAAATTGTACAATTTATATCCCCCGTAATCATAAGAGAAGTAAGGTCCAATATCTCTAACACAATCAAATTATCCCAAAAAGTGGCATGATCACGGTATGGAGCATAGACATTAAGAATGTGAATTCTTCCCTTGAGACCACAGATGTGACCAGCAAGGAGGATGATATCAAAACATGATAAATCCCTTACATTAACCTACCTAGGATCCCAAATAGCTACCAGCCCAACCGAGAGGCCATGAGCATCAATGGCTATGACCTGCCAGTTAGGGAGAATCTTCCTAAAGTACTCCACCACCTGAAAAATCACATGCATAGTTTCCTGAAGAAGACTAATATAGGGATGAGGAGAAGAGATCTTTGAGGGCTAGGAATTTTGGAGCGGCCCCCAAACCCCGCATATTCATTGAGAGGATGAAGGTCATGTTAGACCATGGGTGGGCATCTATGCTCCAAGGGCCCAAGGAGAGGAAGAACCAGCAATAGGAACATCAATGAGAGTATGTGCATTAGTGTGACTAAAAGGGAGAGGTCGGGGATGGCCTTGAAAGTGTCTGTTGTCTCAATTTTGTTTTTGGTGTACAATGATATTCCAAGCAAAGGAGGGGTTGATACGAGGGGATGAATGGCTAGGTGGCTTGTGAATTGTGAGAGAACAAATATCTAGAGTCTACTTATGGAGAAGAAAATCAATGTCACTGTCAACTGAGTTTTTGGGGGACTTAAGAGGGGAATGTGTCGATTCAAGAATTGTTCTAGATGTTGGGGAATGTGGAGTGACACGAGAAGGTGAAGACATGGGGGCATACATGATTTGTGAGGAAGATCATGAATCTCGTGACGTCGAATGCCAAGGAGCAGAAAGCAGAGGTTGTAGACAATCACGAGGAGAAGAAGTGTTATTTTCTTTAGGGTGGGGTGAGGTGGCATCGGTCAAGGGAACACCAGACCCATCAGAAGATTAGTGCAATGATAGAATATGTATAGGAGAAAAGACAAATGGATTAGTAGACAATTTAGAATAGTGATGTCCAGATGAGAGTAAGTTTGGATTACATGATTTCTAAAGAGAACCACGCCCGTGAGAAGGTGTTTCATACCAACTACATGGAGAAACAGAATGTGGAGCATCATTATTTTTCCTATCTCCATGACGATATCAACAGTGCACCATGAGTCTACCACCCAGTCATCGAGGATAATGTGCCAGTAGAAATCTAGTGTGATGACAGTTTAGACACAAAAATGGAACCCCCCAGAAATCCAACCTTTGGACCAGATATCAAAAGCCCCCCTGTACTCATTCTCAAATAAAATTCATGAAAAATGCTTATCACGTGCACCCAAACACCGATGATCAACATGCACAAATTTTCCAATGGCATTGCCTATATCCATAAATACTTGCCTAATCCAAAATTTGTTGGGCAAGCCAGACACCTTAACCCAAATCAACTTGTTTTGAGGGGTCTCCTTCGTTGGATTGAACCCAATGTACCAAGAGTGTTGTGCTAGAAAGCTCTGCCCGTCAGTCCAAGGAATAACTTTGATTTTCATGAGGTCCTCCTAGAAAAGGAAGTGGAAACCGTACCAACCATTGAATAGACACACCACTATAGGCATAAAACATAGCAGTGTTTTCCATTTTATGCAAACCAAAACCCGCGTATCAGCTTCACTCAACTCCGAAAAATTCCACTTACCAACAAGAGTGTGCTAGTAACTTAGTTGATTAGCACGTCATGGTTGAAAACCAAAGTAGATGCCGAAGTAGTGATTTTAGTAAATCAATTGTGATGGGGGGATCGACATTCATGTACAACGCGGGGTTGCCCATGAAAACTCGAGTCCGCATGTTGGCCATCTGGAAGGTGCATCGATGGAAGAGTCGAGTGCCAAGTGTCATGGACAGTTGGATCCCGTGCCCAAATTTTGACTGAGTATCCAGCGTGGCACAGATGAACTCCTATTGTGCTGAGGTGTCAGATTCTAGAAGGTCCATGACCACATATGCGGGGAAAAGGAACCAATACAACCAGGAGGAAAGGGAGGGAAAGTATATGTAGATTTAATATTCGTCAGGTCATAGGTCAAAAATAATACGAAACTATAGAGGATCATGGAGAAGAATATCTAGGGATCCGCAATGCCCTAATCACAATGTACTGAGACCACGGAGCATGTAACCCACATAATGCCAAAAATGGCGGAACACCACCGAAAATAAATCCAAATGAGGGAAGGTACTCAGGGTAGGAATAGAAAATAGAAAGGAATTGATTAAGGACATATGTGTAGGGATCCCAATCCAGAAATTTCAAAAGGAAAGTGATAGAGTAGAATCTGTGATGTAGACCCCAGTCACCTCACAATGGGAGTAACCGAACCACCCCAACTGAAAATCCAGATTATGCTGGAGAAAGAACAGACCCCAGTACCTGAAAAACAAAACCATCCCAAAGCTTAGCCAGAGCTGAGATACAGTCATGGAGATAACTTTTGGACTAGAGCCACAATGGAAGAAAGATAATTATATGCCCTCACAACAACATCAACAGTAGCAACCCAGACATGTCCACCATCAATTACAAACTAAAATGTCAAAAGAATTACAAGGTTGAGAAATGATAAAAGAGTTAACCCACCAATTGCAGAGAATTTGATAATTAATAATGTGAAGATAAGATCCCTCTCCCAGTGAAAACCATGGGAAAATGAGATTAAGGATCTCAGTCCAGAGGGGCATATGGATGTTGAGAGGGGGGAAGAATGTGAGTACGAAATATGGAAATAAGAACCCATGAAGCGAGAAAGGGGGGCACCAATATGTGGAGGACTTGTGAATGGAGAAATGAAGGAAGAGTAATGAGGAGCGAAAATGTCATGTTATGTGAATCTAATAAGATAACGATATAAGGAAAATAACAAAAACACCTCCGAAGGATTACTATTGAAATGGAAATGGGCTAGAGACAAGATAGGACCATCACCCCAGGGAAGTCTTGTTTGACCGAGAAACTTCCCAGAGTTCACAGACAGGAGTAAAAGAGAAACAAACAATAAGATAATGGCAAGATCATACCAGGATCAAACAGTGTCAATATGATGTCGAGTAGGACAAATGAAACCTGGAAAAATGGTAGCATAGCCCTACATAGTTCTCAGTGTATGCTCTTGTGCTCACTCCTATCCATGCCTTGGAAGAGCAAATCTCTCACTCCTCAATCAAGATTTTTCATATTACTTCTTTCATTGAATGGCACTTGCAAACAAATTTTGTTCTATACTCAAAATTTGTTGGTAATGACATTTGCTAGTGACAGAATTGAATTTAGACAAAAGAAAATGACAACAATGTAATTTAAGACAAAAGAAGTAGATAATTCCTAAATCTGGACTTGCTCGACTATGGATTCAGCTAGCAAAACTTGACTATCTCTGCTGCAGACAGCTAGCTTGAACACCCTTTGATTTACTACACAATAATTGTTGAATGCTCTAATCAATCGACAACTTGCTAAAATTTTCTTATGGTGGGTGGGAGAGAGGCGAATGCTAAATATTGGTAGTATCTATAAAATCATTGATTAAATGTTGGTTGTGTGTAATTGGAATTTTTTCCCTATTCTCTTTAGTAGGGATTCTGCATATTTTCCCTCATCATCGGATTTTTGGCCATTGTTGCATCTCCTATTTTGCTTTTCATTTTGATTATAGTGATTATTTCATGTTTGTAACAGTCATTGGCTTCATATTCCATGGGTTACATTATACGATGGGTTGACTGTATTGTATTTTTTCAAACCCTTTTGGACGTACGAGGTGTTTCCTAGGGAGATCTGCACCTTCTCCATATCATCCATGGATAATAGATAAGGTACCCACTACAGATAGTGGATTTTAGTGATTGGTTGTGTCAAATGATGAGGCTCATCAATAGGTATATTATATGGGTCACAATTCCATCCTCTAGCTTAATAAATTATCTTTTCTCATATTTATCTACAAATTTCGTTATATTATGCTTAGTGTGAGAGTAAAAGATTCGTTGCTATGTCTTGTGGCCTAATATGTGTTAAATGCAGGAATTGGAGAAATTTTGAGTTGATGGATTAAAGGAATCTGAAGGAACTGAATTGGAGAAATTTTGAGTTGATGGAATTAGTCGAAGATCCCCCACTCTATCTCATCAACTCAGGGTCATTGGCAACCAAGCAGGCTGATTTCATTGACAACGAAGTGAGTGCAAGTCAAAGAAGAGTTAGATTCACCTATTCTAAAGTTAGGGAGCCAAATATCCCTATTTTCCAAGGAGTTGTTGGTAGCTCCACTTTTGTATAATTAAACAAGCTAAGGGACTCATTGGGATTCGATGTTTTATTATAGATAAGAGGCCATTGAGCTGAAGCGCATTTTCTTGTTACTTAGAAGATGTATTTGACACTTTTTGAATGATAATCGGAAGTTCTATTGTCATCCAACACTGAGTTGACTCAGAGGGTTGAAGCTCTTGGGTTGGGGCCCAACCCTAGAAGCAGAAGTTCCTCTTTTTATCTATATTCTTAGCTTAGAATGTTGAGTAATTGTTGAAGTTTATCCATGTTTCTTTTAGATTTGAGGATTGATTAAGTTGTTACTCGTGAATGTTTCCTTTTGATTAGACAGTAAATTAGTTGTTGCATTTCAATAGAGTAAAGTCCATCAAAAATCCTGTGACAATGAGCCTTATCTCATCTCCCTCATGGGATCATGATTAGAGGACCCCACTGTCACAACCCAAAAATAGGTTGCGATTTCCTGTTCATTTCATAGATCAAGTTTTAGCATTGATTTGATAGTTGTTTACAATTTCTTAGAAAGATTTACATTTTTTATTTTGCTTCTCATGATTTTTGTAGCTTAGAAGGTAGTTCGTTTCATAGATCAAGTTCTGAACAATAGTTAGATAAGATTTTCCAAATTCAATTCATCTTTTCCACATTGACTTGTAATAATTTGAAAATTAAAAAAAAAACACGTGCATGTGTTATTGCAGGGTTGTTGGATAAGCAGGCAAGGGTATTCTTTCCATGACTAGAGGGAGGGTGGAGCCCCCTCTTCATTGCACTAATGCGCAATGAGGGGGTCACAGGTGGGGAAGTAGCTGCCCTTGTTAGGGTGTTTGAGGGGGGCGGTAGGCCCCCTCTATGGGGTCTGGGGCATCACCCTGGGGAAATTATTTTTGGATCCTATATTAGGTGGGCAGACCTAACTATGATTTTGTGCATGGTTTTGGGCGTGATGGTTTTTGGTCCATGGTATTTGTAGATCTCGTCAAGGGAATTATAGTTATGTTCTAATCCAGGGTTAATGATTGGGGTTTATGGATGCTTCAACATGTATATATATGTATTGTAACATTGAAAGGAACATAATGAAAAATTAATCTGGTAGTCTCGGTTTTGGGATACAGGGTAAAATATCTGTTTATATTTGTTTTATGTGTTATGCTCTCACCCTTGTTTATTTTCTGTTTTTTGAATTCGTATGTAGGTAATTTCTGTATGAGGTTAAAAGCTACATTTGGTATCAGATGTATTCTAGCTTCAAGGGGACGCCTTTACTGCTGAGGGTTTTTTCTCGAGCCTATGGTTACCCTGTTTAGTGGGAGACCTGCGGGATCAATTCTTGTGGTGAAAGAATATGGCAAATAGTGGAAAGATAGAGATCAAGAAATTTAATGGTCAGAGTTTTGAGTTGTGGAAACTTAAGATGGAGGATCTATTAGTGGATAAATATTAGTGGATAGCAGTAGATCTAGGTACTGAACCAATGGGAGTGTCCGATGAAGAATGGAAGAAGTTGGATCAGAAGGAAAAAATCACAATACGATTGTGTGTCTCAAATTCAATATTGTTGAATGTATCAGGAGAAGCTACAGTGAAGGCTTTGTGGGACAAGTTAGGGTCTTTGTACCAATCTAAGTCTCTAGTGAATAAACTATTCCTACGGAAAAATATGTATGACCTAAGGATGAAAGATGGAAACTCAGTGACAAAGCATCTGAACGCATTTAATATTTTGGTAAGCCAATTATTATCTTTCGATATTAAAATTTCAGATGAAGATAAGTGCATGAGTTTTTTATGTTCTCTACCAGATTCATGGCATAGTCTAGCTGTTGTAATAGGTTGCAATGCATCTGCCTTGCAGTTTGATGAAATAGTCCCAGCCTTGTTGATGGAAGAGATGAAATGGAAAAATATGGAGCGCCAGAATGGTGATTCCTTTTCTGTACAAGGACGGTCCCAGAATAGAAACAAAAATAATTCCTCGAGTGGGAGATATAAATCTAGAGGGAGATTTAAATCTCCAAGAAAACTTGTAAAGGTGTGCTGCAAATGTGGAAAGGAAATGCACTACAAAAGGGACTCTAAATCTAAAGCTCCTGAGAAAGGAAATGGATCTGATGATGCTCCTTCTGCAAAGGCAAAAACCACCTCAGATGAAGGTGGGGATGTGTACTTGACTTTTTCTTCAAGTACACATGTAGATCATGAGGCATGGTTTCTTGACTCAGGTGCATCCTTTCGCTTCACTCTCCATAGAGAGTGGTTCTGTGAGTATGAGAAATATGATGGTGGTGATGTCTTCTTAGGGTATGAAATGAAGGCTAGAATCATTGTTCATGGAAAATTCAAGTTAAAGTTGTAAGGTGGAAGGATTAGAACACTTCTCGGTGTTCTTCATATTCACGCATTAGCCAGAAATCTGATTTTTGTAAGCAATTTGGATGATGCAGGTGTAAAACAACGTTCGAGAAAGATACCTACAAGATGGTTCACGGAGCACTAGTATTGATGCAGGGAGTTCGAAAAGGAACTCTGTATAAGTTTCAAGGTAGCATTGTTATTGATGGGTGCAATAGTTCTGTGGTTCCTAAAAGTGGAGCAGAAAATCTAGTGGTCTTTGGAGAAAATACCATGCTATTGCATCAAAGACTTGGACATATTGGAGAGAAGGGCCTTTGAATACTTCATCGTAAAGGTATGGTAGAAGGTATGACTAATAGCTATCTAGATTTTGATTTCTATGAAAATTATGTATATGGGAAGCAGAATTGGGCGAGTTTCCCTTCTGGTGGTAAGAGGGAGAAATAGATATTAGAGCTTGTGCATAGTGATGTGTTTGGACTTGTGAAGGTCCCATCAATAGGTAAGTCTATGTACTATGTATCATTTATAGATGACTTCTCAAGGAATACATGGATATATTTCTTCAAAAATAAATCTGAAGTCTTTGATAGGTTTAAAGAATTTAAGGCTCTGGTGGAAAACCAGACAGAGAAGAAGATAAAGGTGGTGAGGAAAGATAATGGTGGAGAGTTTTGCAAGAAGGAATTTGAAGAGTTCTATAAGAAGTGTGGTATAGCACGACAGAAGACTACTCCATACACACTTGTGCAAAATGGAGTTGCAAAAAGAATGAACAAGACGTTGACGGAAAGGGAAAGAAGCATGCTCAGTGGTGTCAGGTTAGGACAGGAATTCTAGGTAGAGGCGGTGGAGACAGCATGTTACCTGGTCAACAGATCACCTTCATCAGCGTTGGAGGATAAGACTCCACAAGACGTATGGACTAGTAAGAAACCCTCTCTTTCACATTTGAGGGTATTTGGATGTGATGCATATGTACATGTTCCAAAGGAGAAAAGAACAAAGTTGGATAGTAAATCTGAAAAGTTCATCTTTATTGGGTATAAGGATCGTTTAAAAGGTTATAAGCTTTGGAACCCAGTAACAAGGAAGGTTGTGTATATTTGAGATGTGGTGTTTAGAGAGGTCAAAGATATTATTAAACATGAATTCATACCAAAGGAACCTTAGAAGATAGAGTTTGAGCTAAAGGAGGAAGAATCAGACTCTACAACAGAAGAGGAATCAAAAGATGAAGAGCAACAAACTCCTGTTGTGAGAAGATCAGTTCAAGAAAGAAGGTAGCTATAAAGGTATAGTCCATCTACTTTCTATTCAAATTTTTCTTTATCTATTACTGATTATGATCCCAAAATTGTAAAGGAAGTAGTAGATTCAGAGGATGGAAAAATCTGGAAAGAGGCCTTGGTTGATGAAATGGCATCTTCGCACAAAAATCAGGCTTGGGATCTGGTGGAGTTGTTGGCTCGAAGGAAACCCATTTGAAGCAAATGGGTGTTCAAGAAGAAGACTAATGTAGAAGGAAAGGTCGACAAATATAAATCTCGGTTTGTAGCAAAATGTTATTCCTAGGTGCCAGGAATTGATTTTGGTGATTTTTTTCCTCCTATTGCCAAGGTAGCTTCTATTAAATTACTTTTATGTCTTGTTGTTGCTTTTGATTTTGAGGTAGAACAGATGGATGTGAAGACAACATTTCTTCATGGGGATCTGGAAGAAGATATCTACATGTAGGTACTTGAAGGCTTTGTGGTGAAGGGTAAGAAAGAACTGGTATGTAGGTTAAAAATGTCTTTGTATGTGTTACAAATCCATTTTGGCACATCAATCCCATCATTCAGATCAGTGTTTAAGGTCTCATCAAACCCTATTTCTAGTTGCTACATGCCCTAAACAATTCACCCCTTTGAATGCCTCCTTCCAAGATAGTTTCATGACTTGAAGACATCCAGAAATAGCCTCTAGAGGGACTAGTGCAAGTAAGCCCATGTAATGGTGCACTGCAAAGAAGTTGAGTCCATGCTAAGGTGCTCTGCAGAGCACTTAGGCTTCCTTTCACCTATGTTGGGAGAGTTTGAGCAAAATTCACATAGCGTTTAGGGAATATTCTTATATTTTGAAGTCATCTAGAAGGTTCCCTTACTTATCAACTCCTATGAGCTCAAAAATGGATGAGGAATGAGTTAAGATGCATGTTATCCTCTCATCCCTTCCTCCATGGAACTAATTCTAAGTATGGAAAGCCATTAAATGCCACCATTTATGACAAAACCTCCTTCATCTCCCTATAAATTGACCACTCATCTAAGTGATCAGGGGCTGGATTATGTTGAATTGTAAGGAGATAATGTTGCTATGAGATTTGGCTTTGAAGAAAATATTGTAATGCTACAAGTTTGTCATTATTTTGATGTGTTGTGGATGGGATCCAAGCTGGAGGAATGGCTTTGAATCAGACACCAATAATCTTTTGCTTTGATCAATTCTTTGTTTTCTATTGTGTTTACAAGTACTTCTCAAGTGTATTAAGTACAAGAAGGAGTGACGAGATTGATGCAAGGGAGATGAGAGGAAAGTGGAACTACAAGTAGGTCTTCTCATCTTCTTATCTCATCTATTGCTTATAGGAAAAGACTGAAAAACATTAAACTATTGTTCTAGATATAACTACTTATCTAGGGAATTAGATTTATCTGTAGATACCAAATTATCCAAAACAAATTACCGACTCCACTAGGGAACTATCACCTTTCCTAGTATCTTAACCACCTCCTAGGACATTCTTGTAGACTCTACATGTGTCCATTGATTGTATTTCAGTGCTTTTGCATTGAATTTTGGTTAAAAGTTGAGGTTAGATGACTCTTGAGTGGCCTCTCAGGAATCCGCATAGGTTTGGTCAGGGTACAATGCTCTGCAAAGCACCCTTGAGTGAGAGATAGTGCTCTGTAGCATAGTTAGGCCTTCTTTGACCTATGCTAATCTACCTTAGGGAAAAATCCCACCTTTGGGAAGTGCTTTTTCCAACTTTTCTCTATTTGTTTGTTTGCTGATTGGTCAATGAATGTTATGTCTCAGAGAACAAGTCTCTATCTCCTTGTCTAGCCCTACTTTGTTTTTATTGATTAATGTTTCTTAAATGTTTTCTTTGTCATTATCAGTCTGTAGTCAAAGTTAGAATATAGTTGATTAATCTTCATTCGAAATAAAGTGTTGTAAATTATTCTTTTCCTTTGAAACGGAACTGTTGTAAAAGTCTTCGTTCTTATGAAAGATTGATTGATTGTATGTGCATATTTCCATTTGTTCATATTCACATTAAGGAAATCGAAAATAAATACATGCATGTTGCATTGTTCATATTGTAGTTTTTGAATGCTTGAAAGGAATACATAAGGAAATTGCACTAGATGTGCTCTTTCCTCTTTGTCAAAGATCTGATTTCTCTATCCCTACTAGCTAAGGTTTTCATTGTTCAACTGAATGAAATAATGCTTATCATATTAGTTGCATTTTCAGAAATGCAAACACACATCATGTGGTGAACCTTGAAAGGAAAATTCTAAAGAAGATCAACTTAAAATTTATCTAAATTTACCTAATGGATCATTGTCACCTAATAAAAATCATTTAGTGGTTCTAGGTTAGGGACGTCTTTTGGTATCATAAAACAAAGAAGTTATCGCCAACTTTTCTGCAATACATCCCAAGTGTGATACCTCAGTCCATGTACATGAGTATATCGTAGCTCGTCCATATACCTTTGGGCATATAGGGCGGTGTTACAATACGTAAAGTATATGGGAATGCTCTCACTGTGCGGTTTTGCATTAGACAATGTTTATACGGATTGGGCCTCCACGTACTTTCGGGTATATATGGGAGGACAACACTAGGTTGTTATCCATCCTTAGGTAGCTAATTCCATTGCCTTGTACACTGTGATACACCGAACACAGCATTCGGGGAGATTTCCTGCCTGTACTTCTTGGTTCGCTGAGAGGTATTCTTTAGTTCACAATTGCTTGGTAAAGCTTTTGCCTAGGTTATCCGTATTTTGTTTTGTTATGTTTGATTAAAATAAATTTAATTAGCCATGGATAACATCCTCCATGCTCACTCCTTCGTTGATCTTAGGTTGAAACATATGTCGACAAATTTGGAGTTCAACAATCAAGGAATTCTTTTTGATGGGAATCCTAGTCCTTTTCCTCCTTTTGGAAATATTGGTGCTCCTTATATGGCTACATTGTCCCTTCTAGGATTTACCATTGGATTTCCAGTATGGTTGTTTTCAACCTCCTTGGTTCAAAATGTTGTGATTTCTCTGCAATCGAGTACTCCTCCAACTGGACAAAATCAACCTCTAGTTGATCCTAAAGTTTACCCTTTACCTTCTTTCTCAGTTGTTTCTTCCTCCCCTTCCTCCTCTTCGCCTAGTGAAAGTATTGGTAATAGTAACCAGGTGGCTAAGAAGAAGAAATAAAGGGAAGAAGAAGAAGAAGAAGCCAATTCAGCAGGGGGCCAACCAAGCAACCATTGCTTTGAATGAAACATCTGATGACAAACCATCCGTCAAGCCTCAAAAAGTTCAATGTCCATGCAAAATTTGTGCGATAGACCATCTTCTTCGAAATTATCTTAATATTCCTTAGATCTTAGAAGAATGGTCTTCTCGTTCACATCATCCTATGTAATCAACTTCTGGAGATGATGCTGGTGACACACCATCAAATAGTGGTAGTAAAGTTCATGGGACCAAGGGTAAAGTTAAGTTTCCCTGTAGGTTATGTCAAGGGAATCACCCCATTCACCTTTTTCCCTATCTAGATGAATCCAATAAAGTGTTGGACAACTGTCCTGCTTCACTGCAGTGACTTCGATCTGGATACCAGACACTTTCCCTTAATCCTTCACTCATTGATAAAGTGACTGAACCAAATCAATCGACGGACAAACCCACTCTCTCTGAATGTGAATCCAATGAGTCAATACCTCACCCATCATAGGTTGATGAAACAGTTGACTTGATTTCACCTTCAGTTAATCGTAACTTTCATGTAGACAGTGAGTATGATAGCACTCAGGTTCTTTTTGTTTCTTCAGATTCCAATGAGCTTGGAGACAACCCTCCTGTTCCATCAAGACAGGAGGAAAATCCTCCTGTTCTCATAAATAAAGGGGATAATACTCCCGTTCTTATGGTACTCCCTCCATTTAGTCTGGTCACTTCCTTCGATCGAAATCGACTGGCAGGATTCCGTCTTCCTTCTTATGTGCGTTTCTAGATCATAGTATAGTTTTGTAATATGATTGTATCTAGCACTATTATAGATGAATGTGAATTTGTGAGTATCCTTTCCTCCACTACTTGGAAAGCACTCAGTTCATTGTCGATTGTGCCAGTTACTCAAAATCTGTTGCCTTTTAATAGAGGAACAAGTCAACCATTAGGGATCCTTCCTGAGTTGCATATTACTTTGGGAGGAAAAATGTTTTATCTGAATGTGATGGTAGTCCCAAGCCCTTTATATTATAATTTAATTCTTGGGCATGACTATGTCTATGACATGGGGGCTATTGTTTCAACACTCTTTTGAGTGATTTGTTTCCCGCATGAAGGCAGAATTATCACCATTGAACAACTTTCTTTTCCCGCTCCAAATATGGCTTCCAGTCAACCATCTTCCTTAAATGGTCCTTTTGTACCAATGGTATCTTCCCCGCCATGGGTTAACTATGTGGCAACCCGTTCCATGCCTACGTCAATAGACGATCAATTTTGTGATGTCTTACATCATGTACTGGGGGCATTTGAACCAGATCTCTCCTTCCAGAGCATTGTTCTCCCATTTGATGAAAACCTCTTGGAAGGCATGACCTCTTATGGGTTGTGACAAAGGGTATGAGGGTAGTTCCTTGTCTTGTGTTAGCCTCATTAAAATTTGAAACCAAGGATATGAGGATAATTCCTGGTCTTGTGTCAACCTCGTTAAAAAATGAAACAAAGAGTGCAAGGATAGTTCCTTATCTTGCGTCAACCTCATTAAAAAATGAAACAGGTCCATGAGGATAGTTCTTGCTCTTGTGGAAACCTCGTTAAAATATGAAACAAGGAATATGAGCAGAGTTCCTTGTCTCATTTCAGGTTCATTAAAAAATGAAACAAGGTCCCCTAGAGCAAAGTTCCAAGTCGAGTCTTTGATTAGATCTCGTAAAATCCTAGTTGATTCTTTCACTTGATCTTGTAAAAGAACCTTCATTCCATCCACCTGATAGCCATGAGTAGTCCACTTAGGTGAATGTAATGAAGCTTGGGGGGCATGCATCTAGTGGTAAAGTTAAGTTTCCTTGTAGGTTATGTGAAGGGAATCACCCTTCACCTTTGTCCCTATCTGGACGAAGCCAAGAAGGTGTTGGATAACCATCAAGCTTCACCGCAGCGACTTCCATCTGGTTACAGGAGACTCTCCATTTCTTCATGCTGGGGGCATGTAAACCAATCTCAATCATAGTTTTTTGTTTCAAGCTTGTGTAAAAATTGAATTTAATCCCAGCATAGTTTTTCGTTTCAAGCTTGTGTAAACATGAAATTGAATCCAAGCATAGTTTTTCGTTTCAAGCTTGTGTAAACATGAAACTAAATCCAAGCATACTTTCCTGCGGTTCAAGCTTGTGTAAAAATGAACCCATCTCCATTTTAACCCTCGTGATTGCTATTCTATCAGCCTCTTTCGTCAGATGAGACTTGGTTATTTTCATCCCATCGCCACCATCCCTTTGGCCGATCATACGCTTTCACTTGGTTTTTTTACCCTTTTTGAGGAACAATTGCAATGAGTGGTCTTATTAGCCAGCCTCTTCAAATAAATCAACATGTTTTGAGAAGTTACAACATCACCAAAACCAGTTTCTATCCTAGATACCACTCGTTCCTCAAAGTGTAGTCCTCTTTAAGCTCTTTTAAGGATCTCTAAACATGAAAAGATTGTCGAGCGCTTGTCATTTCCATCTCATTAACGGATTCGAAACGACATCACTCTTATATTATTTTATGCTTTTTAAGACTTGAGAGATTAATTTACAAAAAGAACTTGTGGAGTTTTCTTTTTGACCCTTTTCAAACTCTCCAAACATGAAAATGGCTGACTTATCTTTGTCCTTAAACTCGTTAAAACATTAAATAGAGACAAACTTGTCCATCTAGACAAGACCGAGTTTTACCTTCGCTAGACTCATTAAAACATGAAATAGCAATGGATTCACCCAAAGGGTGGAATTATTCAACAAGAATATGTTATCCTCCTCAAGCTTGATAAAAATAAAAAGGTATTGTTCATCAATCACTGTGTAAAATGGGAAAAAGGGGTAAACCACTTTATGATAGCAGGTCACTCTTGAACATGACACTTTCACTCTGCCACCGTGACTATTTGGGATGGGTTATTAGCTTGATGGTTATCACACCGTTGGTCTATCATACCATCCATCACTTAGTTTTGGATCAATACTACCAATTCATTTCAGTGTCACCGACATGTTCAAGAGAAGTTATTCAGTCAAAATTCATTTTTTGCAATACCTTAAATCTTCATTTTCATGCCACCATTCCTAAACCTTGGGTCGTTAGTCAAATTCCATCTCCAAAATCATTACACTCATTTCGCTTCATTGATGTGGGATACATCAAGGCCCTCCCGCAACGAGTCACGTCTTGTGGACATCAACTCATTATCCAAGAAGTTGACTTAGAAACACCCTTCCAGTACCTTGAGGCTTGCATACTTTAATAAAAGGTTTCTCACTTCCAGCAATAGGTTGACATCAATGGCCTTCGATCGAAAGACTTTGTATGGTGTTCGAAATCAAATCATCAGTTCACACCATGCAAAATGTACTGCAATACCTTGAGGATCATTATTATTATCAGTGATTTCTCTCGCATCTGTTCACAACTTACATCATTGGCTGGTAATCATATGGTGTCTTTCTATGTTCGACATCAGATTACATATTCACATGGTTAGACTCGTACTTGAGGGAATGATTGAAGAAGATAGAAGTCCCTAGATCTAGTTTCATCCATCTAGGCTACGGTTTCAGGAGTACTAAATGATATGTACAATGGCTTTACATTGATGGGCATTTTTATCATGGGTCTATATCTGTAGACGATTGTTTATGTACATGTAATGAAAGTTTATAACCTAAGCATGGGTATGCCTTCCCTCAGCGATTCATGTAAAAATCAAATATCATAATATATGTATTGTAATTGATGTAGGTCACCTTCCACTTCGATAGTTCCTCATCACATCGTAAAGCATTTCATTCCGCATTGGCATTTTTCAAACTTCATACTTTAGGGGGTAGCTCTTACAGATCCATTTGGGAACATCAATCCCATCATCCAAACCAGTGTTTTAGGGCTCATCAAACCCTAATTTCAGTTGCTAAATGCCCTAAAAAAGTCACCCCTTTGAATTCCTCCTTCCCAAATAGTTTCATGACTTGAAGACATCAAAAAATAACCTCTAGAGGGATTAGCACAGGTGAGCCCATGTAAAGGTGCATTGCAAAGCAGTTAAGTCCATGCCAGGGTGCTTTACATATAACTTAGGCTTCCTTTCACTTGTGTTGGGCGAGTTTGAGCAAAATTCACATAGGGTTTGGGGAATATTCTTATCTTTTGGAGTCATCTAGAAGGTTACCTTACTTATCAACTCCAATATGAGCTTGAAAATGGATGAGGAATGAGTTAAGATGCATCCTAACTTCTCATCACTTCCTCCATGGAACTAATTCTAATCATGCAAGGCCATTTAATGCCACCATTTATGAAAAAACCTTGTTCATCTCCCTATAAATTCACCACTCATCTAAGTGATCAGGGGTTGGATTCTATTGAATTGTAAGGAGATAATGTTGCTATGAGATTTGTCTTTCAAGCAAGTATTGTAATGCTACAAGTTTGTCATGCTTTTGATGTGATGTGGATGGGATCCAAGCTAGAGGAATGGATTTGAATCATATACCAATGATATTTTGATTTGATTGATTCTTTGTTTTCTATTGTGTTTACAGGTACTTCTCAAGTGTATTAAGTACGGGAAGGAGCGACGAGATCGATACAAGAGAGACGAGAGGAAAGCAGAACTACAAGTAGGTCTTCTCATCTTCTCATCTTATATATTGCTTATAGGAAAAGAATAAAACACTTTAAACTATTGTTCTAGATATAGCTACTTATCTAGGGAATTAGTATTTATTCGTAGATACCAAATTCTCCAAATCGGTATGGGCTAAAACATACACCAAGGATGTGGTATCAGAAATTTGATACATTTGTATGTGGACTTGACTTCACCAAAAACAAAGCATATCACTATGTGTATTTTAAATTATTTGGTGACCGTGTTATTTATCTAGTCTTGTATGTGGATGATATGTTGTTGGTTGGAAATGACAAAAGAATTATCCAGGATTTGAAGACCCAATTGTTCTCCAAATTCGACATAAAAGATCTTGGTGCTGCAAACTATATTTTGGGCATGGAAATTAAAAGGGATCGGGCAAAGAGGAAGCTCTGGTTAAAACATAGGAAGCATGTTGAGATAATATTGTAGAGGTTTAACATGCAATATAGCAAACTGGTGAAGGTTCTTATTCTTGTAGGTGTAAAGTTATCTGCTAAATAATGTCCCACAGCACAAGAAAAGGAACAGGACATGTCTTGTGTTCCATATGTAAGACCAGACATTGCACATGTAGTGGGAGTATTGATTAGGTTTATGTAAAAACTAGGGAAGGAGCATTGAACAACATCGAAGTGAGTTTTTAGGTATTTGCATGGTACTAGTGATTATGGTTTGTGCTACCAAGGAAGACCAGGATTGGACTGAGTTTTGGACATTCGTGGCTTTGTTGATGTAGACTCGATTGGAGATCTGGATCAAAGAAGATATACAAGTGGGTATGTCTTTAACATATTTGGAGGTGTAGTCAATTAGATGAGGAAGAGACAATTTGTAATGGCACTATCAACTACAGTGGCAGAATACATGGAATCCACTCATGAAAGTAAGGAAGAAGTTTGGTTGCAGAGATTGTGTTTAAGTATGGGTTTAGTACATCGAGATATAAGGATAGACTGTGACACCTAAAGTGCAATTTTCTTGGTAAACAACCCTACTTATCAATCAAAGACAAAGCAAATTGATGTTAAATATCACTTTGTGAGGGATATGGCAGAAGACAAAAATGTGTTTCTGGTAAAGGTGGACACTTTGAAGAATATTGCAGCTGCATTGACAAAATCTATGAGCTCTGAGAATTTATGTTGGTGTAGAGAAACAATGGGCGTTGTAGGGCTGGATCAATGACTAAGGTCTCCTGTGGCCCCTACAAGCGAGAGAATGTTGGGTTGTGTTATATTATTTCCATAACTAGCCCCAGTAATTTAACCGGGGAATTAGAGGGGGGCAGAGCCCGCCCTTCATTGTGCTGATGAGCAACGAGGGGGTCATGAGGGGGGTGACAACCCCCTTGTTGAGGGTTTCGAGGCGCATGGGTCTAGTCGCAATTGATACATTCTATGGAAGGTTTCCTTAGGTTAGAACCAATTAAGAGGGCCTACCTCTTAGTACGCTTATCCCATTTGATGATGTCCTTGCTTGCTCGCTCCAGCTATCTCTCGATTCGTTCTTTAAACACCTGAAACAAGTAAACACCAACAAACAACAACTGTGATAATAGACAAATTGTAATACAACCTACTTAACAAGTCAAGAAACATTATGCCATGAACATATAAGATGAAAAATCATGTAGGAAATCAATCGATAGTTGCATATATATTGAATCAAGAAGAGATTACAACCATTGTCTTGACATTGTCATTCTCCTATGACAAGAACAGGTTGCCACACACTTCTGATAGAATTCCATGATGGCCTAAAGAACAATAGTTTTAAGGCTCTTCCCTTTAGGCTTCACTCGAAAACAAATCACACTTCTCCCTCACACAACTAGAGAGCTACAACTAAGAATAGCTTTTTGTTTACTCCAAACTAAATTAGCACTAGCACACCAACATTAAGAGTAGCTTGTGCTTGGGAAAAAGGGAGGTTCATATAGGATGAATGGATGGGATATGGATCCTATTATCATGGGAAAAGGTCTTATCTCTTGAGGTAGTTCCATCATTATAGGGGAAAGTAGCCCAAACTGATATCCTTGACCCCATCCGACCAAACTATTTACTAGACTTCCGTTGTGAAGCTTCTAGAGTTGGAAGCTTCAGCTCTTTACTTAAAAAAACTTTCCATAAGAGGATCGGCGTGACTAGAACAAAGTGCAGTCACTCTGGTCGATCTAGGGATAGTGTTAATCCCTACATATCGGTGCGAGGGGGATAAGGGCCATTAGAGTCAGTCTTGTAAACTGAGCAAAACAGAAGTTTTAGGGGAAATGGTGAAAAAGGGAATTGATCTTCTCATGAAGAGGGACAAAATGGGGGTTTGTTCATGAAGGGTAAGCATATAGGGTTCACTATACAGGTCCTCCAAGATCAAGGAATGGGGAGTACAGGGATAGTGACAAAATGTTGTGTAACAGATGCCTCCTAAAGCGTGAACGTCGAACTAGAGTGAGGGATGAAACGCTTTATGAATCAGTGCGGGGAACTATAGTCTATCGTCAGAAAACCTACAAGGAAGTACAAATACATATACATAGCTGAAAACATTATCAAATGATACATGAATCATGGTATGGATGCATCCATCCAGAGAATGATCATGTGAATGGATCCAGACATGGGCAAAACCATACATTAAAGAGGATCATAATGAAACCAAGGTATGGTCACATCCATCCAATAATGAAAAGGATCACATATGATAACTCATGGTATGGTCATAGCCATCCATATAAGAGAGACATGTATATCAACATAACCATGTCACACCGCTTTACAACCTGTACATTTTGTAATCTGAGCCTTGGGTCTTGCGCTCCAATACGACCCGATCAAAGTACAAATTCTAACATGCAAATAGATGTGTTGATGTTGAACATGCTAGAAAGTTTCTTGATTACCAGTCAATGATGTAAACTATTAACAAGCACAAGAGAAACCACCAATAGTGACAATTGTCCTCAAGGTACTATCAGCATAATCCATAGAATGTGAATGGAGGTACTGAAGTCAAACACCCATGAAATTACTTGATCAAAAGCCAATGATGTGAACTTGTCTTCAAGTGCAAAGAATTTTCCACTAGGGCATGCAAGCTCTTAGGTGCTGGAAAGGAGTCTCTTGGTCAACTTCCTAGAAAATGAGTTGAAGTTGACAGGAAGCAACTGTGTGGAAGGAGGGCCATAATGTACCCCACATCATTGACATGAGACAAAAGGATGCAAAATGATTTTGGATGATACAGAGAATCAGAGGTAAATGTAACTATAGAAGTACAACTCTTGAACATATCGACCACATGATTGGAAGTTTGGCAGCTTTTGGATCCATAGGATCAATGGTCATGATGATGTGGCAGAGATCAAATTAAAGGCAAAAATGAACGACCTAACCCAGGAAGTTGAACCATACAAAGCACGATATCCCAACCCAGCAAGAAGTAGAAAGTGTCATGTTCAAGAGTGAGTTGCCGACACAACCGATTAGATTTCCAAATTCCCCCCCCCCCCCCCCATTCCTAGCACGTACCCCAATTATTTTTTAATCACAAGCTTGAAGGGGATAGCATATGCTTGCACTGTAATTTCATTCCTCGGATGAATCCAGCCTAGTAAGTTTAATGAACCTTAGGAAGTAGAAGCTCATGTTCATCATGGTGACGAATCGAATATCATTTAATATTTTAAAGAGTCTGAAAAAGGTGTAACTTAGTATCTTTTTCATGTTTAGAGAGTTTGAGAAAAATACGTAAAATAAAACTCCACATGGTCCCTTTTCGTACATTTGTGTCTCTCAAGCCTGAAAAGGTAGAAAGAAAATACCTAAGAGAATTGCTTGACCATTTCAGTCAAGGATTACCTTTTTCATAAATAGTGCGTCTCGGGCCGAAAACGGGTAATCTTATACTAGGTGCACGACATTTCACATACATTAATGAGTCCTAGACGACAAGGGCTTGACCATCCTTTCATTTTAAAGGGTCAGAAAAGAGCTTGAAAGCAAACCCCCCATTTTATTCTCTTTTATGAGTGAAAAGGGAAAAATACTCGGAAATCGTTTCATATGAGCTTAACGAGTGAAGAAAAGAGCTAAAACGTGACACGTCATCATCATTGAACATCGATCACCTATCGTTGTGCAAATGGTAAAGTCTACTATCTAGTTCTTGAGGAAAAATAGGTTAAAATATTTACAATAACCTAATATTTTCATGAAAAATTGAAGAAAAAGGAGAAAAGTAAATATATTTTTTACCATTTACCATTTTACCTTATTGTGAATACTTTTTACTCACTTTTTCCCTAATTGTTCTGGAGCATATTATGGCAGATCCAGGAGGTTATTTGCCAAACCGCCAACTATAGGTAAGAGACAAAGCCCTGACCTCCATTTTCATGTCATTTATTACTGTTTTTATCTATTTTTAGATTTTTGGAGGGGGGTTTTATCAAAAGTTTTTCACCCTCGGTCAGCATGACTTCCAAGCATGGAATCACGCCGAGCGAGGGTGATTAACAAATCCTGTTGCGCCCTTGGCACAACTATTTTTAAAGAAGGCACGTCAGTGCCGAGAATAGGGAAAAACCCTATTTCCTCACAAAATCACCATTGAAACTTGAATTTTATGGGCCAAACATGATTGTTGACTCAAATTAATGGCTTTTGTAGGAAAGAATCATTGAAAATGATGGAGAGGAAAGAACATGAACATGAGGATATGGACACATAGGCATTGAATGATCTGAATTGCCTGGAAGCTTTGAGGGATTGTGGACTCCTCAAATTCTTTCTCATGCCAGGGATGTGGGCACAACCCGAGCTGCTTCAGTACCTGATTAGTCTTTGGGACTTAAATCAAGAAATATTTGTCATTGGTGACTAGGAGCTGGAGTTGGAAACTTCGGATATATATTTCATCACTAGACTATCATGAAGAGGGGAACCAGTCAACTTGTACGGGTCACGACCAATTGGGGCAAGCATATCCTCATTGCTTGCTGAACACTACCCTGAGGCCTTGAAATCCAAGAATGGGAAGATCGAGATTTCCAGTGTTCAAGATTTAACACTAAGAGTGCTTCTATTGACCATCAATAAAGTGGCAGGGTCCTATGCAGAACATGAGACCAACAAGTCAAATTTCTTATGTGTTATCAACTGTACAACACCTACAATCTTCAACTGGGCAGAGGCCATGAAGATCAACATAAAGCGCCAGCTGACAAAAGCTAAGGCAGGGAATCTGAAGCAATTTTGGTTCAGATCTGTGCTCATGAACTTTTTCTTGGAATGGCTACCACTGTTCCAGTATCACTTGACTAAGGTGGATCCTCCTATGCCACGTGATCCTCGGATGGCCCACTGGATTCGTTTGATGCCCAGGATAACTGGGGGTTAGCACATGTCGTACAAACCTGCATTCTTTTCATGGCTACGATGACAAAAGATTGTCATGGAGGATTGGCCATACAGTGGCACTGACTTCCATGGGGATCTGAACATGCCCTTACCAGATAGAGAGGATTTTGATGATGAAGCTAAAAAATCAATCTTTTAATTTTGAGATTTTTTTAATTATTTTTGGTATATATGTGCTTATAAAATTTATCTTGTTAATGGAGACGTTAGACCAGAGCGGTCTACTAGGATGTCCCCAATAGATATGCATGTCCCCCACCCCATTGATGTTGTCGTTCCTTATCAGGAAGGGAGTGACAACGAGGAGGATATCGCGAGGAACCTTGAGGGGTTGACTCGTGGTATTCCAGAGACATTCCCTGTCAGTACTAGAGACACAGGGTGGGAGTCTCAGATCGGATTCGTCGATTGCTGACTCGTGTTGTATGAGATGTATCATGCTACCATGATCACCATGTTGATTACTTCCTAGGTCGAGCACTTACATTTTTTGAGGTCTGTGTGCCACGAATGTATGAGGCATGTGAGCAACCGATGTTATTTTGGACACACATATTATTTTTTGGGGTTCTAATGTATAAAAAATTATCGCCATATATATATTTTCTTGCTTACTATGGTAAAAATGGTTTGTTTTATCTTTTCACATGTTTCGTAAATGTCTATCCAACACATAATTATCTAATGCATCTATCAATATATTCATGTGCCTACGAATATGATGATATGTAATGTAATCAAAATATCTTTCCTGTAGATAAACACAGAGATACATTCTCAATATTTGAGGGTTTTTGATGGAATATTGCTCATTGAGTTGATGGACAACAAGTTGTGAATCGAGGTTGACAACTAACTCTCTAATGTCAAGAGCAATGGCTTTTGATAACAGTTCGATGACTACACTATATTCAATAATGTTGTTAGTTGTACAACCTAAATAGATACCTTCAAGGTCAATCAATTCATTGTTAGGGTCATAAATATGCCATGTTGTGGATGATAGGTTCCGGGTACTATGGCAAGCAAAATCAGCGAAACCAATGTGAGGAGTCGCAGACATCTGCAAAGCAAGAAAATCATAGTAAACAGGAAAGTTGTTTGAAAACTAACACACCAAACCACATTGCACAAAAATGTATGACACACTAATGTTCACTAGTAACCATGCAAGATGACCTAAGGATAGTACTTCTTGAGGTAAAGCTTGTTTCGGGGCTTATCCAAAGGATTTCCTTCATAATCAATAAGCTCAGAGGCTCCTTTCTGCAAAACATGATCACAATGTAGGGCCCATGCCACATGTGTTTGAACTTGCTTGCCCCCAGCTTATCATTAGCTTGGTCAAATAGTAAGACCCAATCACCCTCAGAGAACGTGCAAGGGGAGACCGACTGATCGAAATGGGACTTGACCCATTTCTTTTTTGCTTTGATGACCAAGGTAGTGAGATGACGAGTCTGATCCAGTCGTTCTAAATATAAGAGGCATTCCTCCTGAGGTGACGTTTCGGGGAGGAGTTCAATGGCTAACTTATGTGAAGGAATCTCACATTCGATTGGCAATGTTGCTTCCAGACCATAGACCAGTTGGAATGGTGTGAAACTAGTTGTGTCTTTGGTCGATGTTCGGTAAGCCCACAGATTTGAAAAGAGAATGAGATGCCAATCTGACTTGTGCATCCCAATAGTACGGTGAAGAATTGTAACCAAAAACTTGCTCACAACTTCAACTTGGCCATTGGCCTGAGGGTAATATGGGATCGAGCCATCATGGTGCAAGCCCAATGCAGATGTTGGCTTAGCTATCATGTAATCTCTAAAATGGGAGCTATGGTCTGTGACAATGGCTTGAGGTATGCCGAACCTAGAAATAACATGGTTGAAAAGGAATTGAGTCATCGTCTTACCATCTACAGAGTATGTAGGCATCCTTGTAAATGCCATCTTTTCTTGATCAGCCGGTGGAATCTTGATCTGGTTGTAACCAGAAAAACCGTCCATAAAGGAAAATATGTCGCTCCCGGCACATTCATCAATGATTTGATCAATGAAGGGAGTAGGATAGTTATCTTTAGGACAAGCATGATTTAGATCTCGATAATCAACATAAACGCAGATCATGCCCTATTTTTTAGTCACCAGAACAATATTGGACACCCAATTTGTAAGAGGGATGTGATAGATGAACCCAGCTTTGAGAAGTTTTTCAACTTCACCCTTAATAGCGGTAGACTTCCTAGGGTGCACCTGGCAAAGCCTTTGCCGAACAGGCTTCGCATGCAGATAAGTTGGAATTTCGTGCACTACAGTGCTATGATCAATGCCAGCCATTTATTAATAGGACCATGAAAACACATCACAAAATTCTTGCAATAGACAAGTATCAGTCTTGATCTCATCTAGAGAACAAGATACCCCTATATGGACATGTTCAACAATACCAGGCTTGATAGAAATATCAATTGGCATCGTTTGGTTAATAGTACCCAAATTTCCTTCCGACCATACTTTATCAGTTGTGATTGGTGGTGCAAGCAGGAGGGAAGGAAACAGAGCAAAGGACTCTTCGAAAGCGGTAGACATGACCACCAGACTAGGCAAGAATGAGAAGTGATGATGAGATCGGTCCAAGGTGGTTCCTCGAGAGACATGACTTCCATGATACCTTCGTTAGTAAGTAATTTCTTGGCTAAGGGATCAGGTGATAAAAAAGTGCTAAGCCATGGGGATTAAGAGTATGTATCGAGAGAGGTCTTCGAAACTGAAAAATCAAAGGATGTGAAACTTGAAGCCAAAACAATTTCCACGTAATTGACTTCAGCAGGACTAAGCAGCATAACCTTGCCCTAGGTATCAACCAGATCTCGTGAAGGTATGACCCAAGGATCAAATTTAACCGAGACCATGTTGACAGAGGGAGCATGAGGAGGTGGGAGCGGAGAAATTCCCACCTAGGCGGAATCTTTAAAAAGACCTGCCCCCACACTCTCATAAGGAGCACTAGTGTGCTTGATGTATGTAACATTGCCATCCGAGGAGGAAGAGGCAAAGAAATATAGTTGGTTGGTATTGAAAATCTTCCCTTGATAGGGAAAATGAATCATACGAAATAGGGAGGAGGCTACAACATGCATAGCATGGGTCCAGCTTTGGCTGAGTAGAAGATTGTAATTAAGATTGGCGTCAATAATATCTACTTCAACTTACACTATCTTGCCTTCCAGAGTAATGGGAAGGTTAGGTAAGACACCGAAGGGTCACAAATCGTGCCAATCGAATGCTTCCAAAGTCTTCGGAGATTAGTCCAACGCAGGAGAACCAATAGCCTTGTAGCATGCGGTTGACATGATGCAGGTGGAAGCACCTTCATCAATGACAGTCCTATGGATGGTCTTCTCATCGATGATTACCTGAATGAGAAAGGAAATCCGATGAGGGAGGAACAGAACACGGTTCTCTAGATCAAAACATATCAAATTGGAATCAGTGGGATTGATACCACCGATAGCTAGCAACAAAAATTTCCACAACGTTGGGAGGATTTGGAGCACCTCGAGAGCCGACATAGTTGATGGAACTTGAGCCAAATCCTCAACAACTATTATAGTACTGAGTAGCTTAAGCGTTAGGATTGTACGAGGATTTCCGCAACACACCTTGAGAGGGTGGCCGTACAGCGGAATCAAGGTTACGGTGCTCAATATGAAGAGGGCCAAAACTTGGGGTAGAAGAAGAAGGGTTGGCTTCTTTCCCTTTCCCAGCTATCAAAGTAGGAGTTTGATAATCTTTCGATCTACTAGCCACATTAATAGGTGTACTCATCATGAACACTTGAGATCCTGAGGAAGAAGATGATTGGGATTGGTCTACCATTTGGGTCTACTGAGACAGAAATGGCTATTTGAGGATAGCAGGGGTCCCTTTGAACAAGCAACTAACTTTGGATCGTCGGGGACAATCCTTAGTGTAGTGATTTTCCTCGAAAATGTGGCAGGGATACTTTGGTTTTTGTTGTGAAGATTCACCTGTTGACGATTTGGGAGGACCCTATTTCGGCCTGTCAGCCTTACTCTTGTCTTCACCTTTCTTCTTAGCTTTTGATGATTTGTTCGATATGGTAGACTAGACAGTGTGGACCTCGGAGGTTTTACCAGGGTTGGGTGGATTCTCAAAAGAACTATTAGGAACAACATTTGAGACTGACTTTTGTTTGGAAGAAGATTTAGTAGGGGTCTGAGATACTGAACCAATAAATCCAATGAGAGGAGGTACAACTTGTGAATTTGATGCCATGGGATTGGATGATGGCCATAGAGCAATGGGTAATAACTCGTACAAAGTGCTAGACTAAGAGTAAACTAGATCTAAGTACTGGGCACGAGCTATGACTTGTTCTTCAATAATGCATCCAACCATAGCTATATTGCAAGAAATTGGGGCCATGAATGATTTAGTGAACCATTCAGTTAGAAACTAATCATCAATATTGAATTTGATCAGGCGACATCTACGTCTCCATTCATGGATGTGATCAGAGATATGTGTCGCAGTATCTTGCTTAAGCGATGTGATAAAATAGGTGCCAATTTTATAGCGAACTGGCAACTGAAAATGCATGAGGAAATCCATGACTAAAGAGTTAAACTCATGGTAAGTACTATGAGGAAGCTTGATGTACCACTTAGATGCAGCGCCTGTGAGGGCTCATTGGAAAAGAAGGAGATGAATGGAATCATCAACATACGAGTTCGAAAAGCACCAAAGTTGATATGTCATCACATGGGCTTGAGGATATTCTTTTTCTTTCCCATCAAAATTTGGACAATTGCTTGGTATCTTGGATGGCACTAGAGGCAAATATGGCGAATGAAGGATTGGATCATTCGTAAGGCGAGATACATTTGACAACTCGAGTGTGGCCAAGAGTGGAAATTAGGTGTTAAAAGGCATAGGGGGTCAGTAAGTGGATCCGAACGAAGGAGCGTATCCTTGCTGGAAAGGATTTTGGCCATATGGCATCTGATGCTGCCCCCATTGCAGATTACCTTGACCATAAGGAGGATTTTAACCTTGAATACCTTGGAACTATCTGATCATTTATTTCTAATAATAAATGTATGAGTTAAAAGACAGTTGAGCCTGTTGACCTTGGACACATGGATATTGGACATGTTGCCCTTGAACATACAGGTGATGAACCTGTTGTCCATAAACAAGAGGATTTTGGACTTGATGTCCTTGGGCATAAGGTTGATACGCTTGTTGCCCTTAGACATAGGGATTCTATACCTGCTACCCTTGACCAAAAGGATTTTGAACTTGTTGACCTAGGGGTTTAGGCTTTTGTACTTGATGTCCTTGACCAGAAGGATTTTGGACATGTTGACCTTGGACATTAGGATTTTGGGCCTACTACTACAGGACTTGACCTTAGCCTTACCCTTGCAAGGTTTGACCTTGATGATATGTGTAGAAGGGTTGCTATTTCCTGGTTTGGTTTTGTTGTTGTAAGGGTTGACCTTGTGGCTGCAAAATTTTTCCCTAGGGCTGTAGAGGTTGGCCCTGCAAGGACATGGGCTGGGAGGTGTGCGGAGCATATTGCATCTGTTGTTCCATGGTTTGTCACAACTTTTGCAAGGATTGACCTTATTACAAGTGACCTTGCTGTAGGATCATTTGCCCTTGTTGTTACATGGATAGCCCTTTTTGCAACAGAGGTTTCCCTTGGGGTAACAAAGGTTTCCCTTGTTGTTGCAAGGGTACTTGAATAGTGCCCCAAAAATTTCCGCACTGAATCTAGCCATAGCCACCCTGGAAGGTGGATGATCCATGCCCAATGTACTGCCCAGACTAAAGGACATAAGGTTGATTAACCATTCCTTGAGAAACATATGGAATGTAAGGAGTTTGGTATTAGACCTAAGCCTCATAGGACTACTGATAGTAGATGTTGCTTGATCCAGATAGACCAATAGGATTCTGAAACTGTTGGTACTGGAATTGCTTAATCTAGTAGGATCAAAAGGGTTATGAATAACACCAGAAGAAGGCTATTTCATACCAAGCGTGTGAGCTTGTGAGCCACTCACATTGGTGGCACTTGACACCATATAAACATTCAGGTTTTCCCCTCTAGACGGTGGCACAACTTGGCCACTGACTAGAGGTATGGAGGAACTGATAAAGACATTCCTCGAAACTGCCGGTTGGGACTGACGGGTGACTAGGACAGATGATACAAGGGTGTTCGGAATGGTGGGTTGCACCGGGACTGAGGTAATAGCCTGTTTGGAAGTCGTGTTCACGATGAACGAACCTAAAGTAAGCATGGCCTCTGATGCCCAAATACGGTTACTAATATCTTAGGTAAAGTCATGCCAACTAAGTTTCAGATCCATCCACCTTACAAAGCTTTAATTATTAAATAACAAAGGAAACAACTCTTAGAAGGTATTAACCTTTGTTTTAGTTACATAAAGTCACAATCAAATCAGTCATTGAAAAAATATTTGCATCTATACTTTGCAACAAATTCATGCATGTAGTTAAGATATCCTCAATAGGAGGGTTTTCTAAAGGTTTCGTATGAAAAGAAACCTCTTTTCCTTTTTCATTGGTATTATCTTTGGGATATCAACTAGGTTTTCCTGAAACCAACTGTGCTAAAGACACATAGTTAGGTGGAAAACTAGTGAGAATACCCCCTGTATAGGGGAAACCCTCAGGAGGAAAAGGTTGTTATTCCTCCTCAAAAATTTAGGCAAAATAATGCCAACTAAGTTTCAGATCCATCCACCTTACAAAGATTTAATTATTTAATAACAAAGGAAACAACTCTCAGAAGGTATTAAACTTTGTTTCAGTTGCATAAAGTCATAATCAAATAAGTCATTGAAAAAATATTTGAATCTATACTTTGCAACAAATTCATGCATGTAGTTAAGATATCCTCAACGGGATGGTTTTCTAAAGGTTTTGTATGAAAATAAACCTCTCTTCCTTTTTCATTGGTATTGTCTTTGGGATATCAACTAGGTGTGCCTGAAACCAACTGTGCCAAATACACATAGTTAGGTGGAAAACTGGTAGGAACACCCCCTGTATAGGGGAAACCCTTAGGAGGAAAAGGTTGTTCTTCCTCCTCGAGAGTGTGAGGAATAAAAACTTCTGACTCTTCCGGAGAGGTGACTGCAGCATCTCCTCTGAGTTCCATATCTTGGAACAAACGACGATGAATGGCCAAAGAAGTACGAGGGGATAGTTCCAAAGGAACATCTGGCTAGTCATACAGACTATAAGGACGTTATGGTGATATCATAATAGGGTCAAACAGAAGATTCAGAGGGTAGATAACCAATCCAAGCTGACGTCAGTGGTTGGCAAGTTCTCAATAGTTTGAACGGGATTGTCCGAAGATTCCCGACCAAGATCAGTGGATGCCCAATATCAAAAGTAGGTGGAGGACGAGATGACAAAGGTTGAATGATCAGAAAAATTATGAGTTCAACACCTTGGTCCTCGAGTGACTCTGGTAACTCAGGAAATGGCTCCTTAGACAATCTTTTAGATGGAGAAAAGGAAGAGAAACTGGGTGGACCAGATTGTTTAGCCACGATGACCTTGTCTTAGTCAATAGAAAAAATAAACTTCAAGGCTTTAAAATGTTCTTTTGATGGGAACTCATGATTTGGTCTCAGAAAATACTAATAAGGTGTTATCAGATTGTGGGAAATAATTATTAAGACGCATAAAAGACTGGTTCTCTTTCTTTTTTAAGAGTCGAGAAAGAAACAAATATGACTCTATCGCTTTCGATCGGAAATGAGCTTGAAAGGACCAGTTCTCGAATGATCTTTTAAGTTTATTGAGTCAAAAAGATCAAATGACTTCTCTAGATGATTTAGGTAAACAAGATTACCAGGGAACTGTGAACTGCAGAATACGTCCCGGTGAATCGAGAAGATGAGTAGGTAATCTCCCCAAATGTTGTGTTCAGTGTATCACGTTTGTAAGGCGGCCAACTCGGCTTCCTAAGGATAAAGGATTTCAGCCTAGAGGGGTCTCCTATCATATACTCAATAGTACGGGGAGCACAAATCCATACTAGCACTGGATAGTGCCGAAGCTACAATTGTTAGGTTTAAAGACACCAGGAAACATCTCTAGCTTAGACCTTCTAGATATGATTGTTAAATGTAAAATGCGCCTTAGGTCAATTGAATTCATTTTAAATTTTATCTTGAGTTATGTTTCAGTTTTCAGGTCTTAGCGATGAAACTCGAAAAAACCCTAAATGCAACTAAATGAGACAACACAATTTTAATTCGATGAATTTCCTACACTAGAGAGGGTAGAAACTACACAATCAAATGAAAACAACCAAGCAACTAAAAGAAAATTTATCTTTCACTACTTCACTTTTCGAAAAAAAATAAACTAATGAAAAATACATTCCAATTCCTAATTTCCTAACAAGCACATTTCCAATAGTCCTTTCAAAAGCAAAAGAGTTCTTTTAATTTTCAAATGCCAATGCAATCCTAGTCTTTAATGATGCAGGCTATCATAGCACAATGATGCAACAAACTAGAATTTCATACTTTTCATGAAACAACGAAATAAACTTTTCTCATAAAACACTTCAATGAAAGGGTTTTGGAGACAATCAGCTCTCCAAGAAAATGAAAACATGAAAAGAGAGGCTCATTCAGACTAATGAAGCACCAACTTTACCAACAACAGGACAAGCAATGTAATCCATGCCGGGAAAGAAACGTTTAGACAAGCAAACAAAAACTTTTCAAACTTGTGTAATGGAAGTCAAAGTCATAAAAGGACCACAAACAAAATGAAAGGACTAAGTATGCCTACCACTCAACTCACTGAGCTCACAAACAGCTGAATGGATGACATTCTAGATGCCTTAGGGTCACTAACCACTCAATGACTCAAGAAATCAAGCAAAAATATTATGAACCAATAAGCAAACAAAACCAAATGAAAAGCAACTTTCTAGTCAGGGAAAAAATAGTTTAAAAGGCTTACAAAGTCAAAATCCTAAGAGCAAAACACACTGGCCAAGATTGGGTACAAACCCTAATCTTCAGTTACAGGCATTAGCATGACTGCTGAACTGACAACAAGTGCCAGAGGCTGGTCGACATGACTATTTATCAGCATATCATGTTGATCGGAGCAACTGTCAGTGGATTAAGCACGCTGATTGAGGGAGCCAAGAAAAAAATAAAAAAATTTGAACCAGGGACCAGGTCTGCTACTATGAATTTCAAGCTTAGGCCAGTCAGCAGGACAAAAGAAATAGAACCAAAGGGAAAAAGTGGAACTATAAATGTTCACACAAAATCATGAAATCCAATATAAAAAAAAATATTGGAGTCCCCAGTAGAGTCGCCAATTTGTGGTGAAGTAAAATTGTAAGTGCGGACACAAACAAATTTGTCTAGCCCGATAATGGGTCTAGCCACAACTAATGCATTCTAGGGAAGATTTCCTTAGATTAGAACCAATTAAGAGGGCCTACCTTTTAGTACGCTTATCCCGTTTGATGATTTCCTTGCTTGCTCGCGCCAACTATCTCTCGCTTCCTTCTTTAAACACATGAAACATGTAAACAATAGCAAACAACAACCATGATAATAGAAAATTTGTAATTCAACCTACTTAACAAGTCAAGAAACATTTGGTCATGAACATGTAAAATGACAAATCTTGTAGGAAATCAATCGATAGTTGCATATATATTGAATCAAGAAGAGATTACAACCATTGTCTTGACGTTGCCATTCTCCTCTGAAAACACCAGGCTCCCACACACTTCTTTTAGCATTCCATGATGGCCTCAACAACAATAGTTTTAAGGATCTTTCCTTTAGGCTTCACTCCAAACCAAATCATACTTCTCCCTCACACAACTAGAGAGCTACAACTATGAATATCTTGTTGTTTACTACAAAATTAATTAGCACTAGCACACCAACATTAACACTAGCTTGTGCTTGGGAAAAAGGGAGTTTCATATAGGATGAATGGATGGGAGATGGATCCTCTTCTCATGGGAAAATTTCTTATTCCTTGAGGTAGTTCCATCATTATAGTGGAAAGGAGCCCAACTGACATCCTTGACCCCATCCGGCCAAACCATTTACCAGAATTCCGTTACGAAGCTTCTAGAGCTAGAAGCTTTGGCTCTTTATTTAAAAAGCTTTCCATAAGAGGACCAGTGCGACTGGAACAAAGCTTAGTTGCTCTGATCAGCGCTAGGGACAATGTTAATCCTTGCATATCGACACAAGGGGGACAAGGGCCATTAGCGTCGGTCTTGTAAACTAGGCAAAATAGAAGTTTCAAGGTAAATGGTGAAAAATGGAATTGATCTGCTCATGGAGAGGGACACAATGGGGGTTTCTTCATGAAGGGTAAGCATATAGGGTTCACTGTAGAGGTTCTCCAGGATCAAGGAACGGGGAGTACAGGGACATTGACAAAATGCTAAGTAACACATGGTAGCCCCCCTCTACGAGGTGACTCTAGGGCAGCGCCCCGAGGAAATTTTTTTTGGACCCTGTATTTGGTGGGCATACCTACCTATGGTTTTGTGCATGGTTTTCGCACATGGTTTTGGACACAATGGTTTTCAGTCCATCGTATTTTGTAGATCCAGTCAAGGGAACTACAACTATTTTCTAATCGAAGGTTAATGGATTGGGGTTTATGTATGCTTTGGTATGCATATATATATGTATTGTAACATTGAAAGGAACATAATGAAAAATCAATCTAGTAGTCTCGATTTTGGGATCTAGGGGAAAATCTCTATGTATATTTTTTTGTGTGTTATTCTCTCACCATTGTTTATCTTCGGATTTTTGAATTCGTATGCAGGTATTTTCTATACGGGGTTAAAACTTATTTTAGGAGTATTTTGACCCCTCATCTTGGACTCCATGACTAGAAGTGCCACCTAGACTAGTCCCTTCACTCCTTTTCCTTTTCTTCAAGATCATATAGCATTAGTTCTTCCATTTCCAAGCTTAGCAATTAGAACTTTGTTTACTCTACAAGTTTGAATTAGATAAAAAATACATGCATTCTTGAATTATGAAATGGTAGAATAATATTTTGTTTTCAAGCAACCCTGATAGCTAGGTGGTTGAGTGCAAGTTAGCATAGTTTCCTTTCTGCAAATTAGCATAAGATTTGTGTTATTTCATAACATTTACAAGTTTACAACATTCATTTCTAAGTTCAAAATAATTTACATTATCTGCACTAGGACTATCCTTTACATTCTGCTATGAATAGTTAGACTCCTTTCAGATCAGTAGAGGAATGGTCTGGAACAGTAGTGATCAAGTGACCTAGTTGAGGGTGGCATGAGTAGGATGATGTATCTACTGTATATATAGCATTGTCACCTCTAAGTTTGTATAAAAAATTGGGTTGATAAAATAAAGTTGAAGAGGCTCTTTTAAGCTATAACACTCTTGGTGCGATACTAGAGCTCACCATCTTTTTGGCATCGTTGCCAGGGAGGTGTCTAGGTAGATGTAATTTCTGTTTTTCTTTCTATTTTTCATTCAACAGATAGATGTTATTCTTCTTTCCTTTATGTTTTTCATTTGGTTTTGAAAAAACACATAAAAATAAAATTACTTTCATGCCTCATAGGATCTAAGACACTTTAGGGAAATTCTTGCCAAATACCACCACACCATTAAACAAACAACCTTCACTCTTCTTCAGTTACTGTTAACTTTCATCTCTAATTGCATGGGAGTTAGAGGACCCTTTAGGTGATCAACCTGAGATATTTGAAGATACTATTACGGAAGAAGAAGAAGAAACCATTCCACATACCTAGACCATGGTTGAAAACAGAAATGAGGGTGTTTTTCCAATCAAACAGACTAATGTAGATGCTAGGATGAAAAACACCCTTGATCCAGAATCACTCAAGTGAGTCCTTGTTATAGGAATCACGGATGACATATTGGAAAACCTAAGCATGTTGTCTAGAGGAGACGTTTATGAGCTACCTTATGAAAAAATCAAGATAGCATTCAAAAACCATTCTATGGTTGCTAGAAAGAATGGTAGGGCTAGTCAAGATTTGGCCAGTTTCTCTTCCTCCACCACATATATCAATAATGAAATTAGAAACATATTTGAGAACTTTAAAAGTGAAATGTTGTGCACCTTTTCTCTACAAATGGACACCATCTAGATTAAGAGGAGACAAGAGGAAGCAGAGAGAGCCTTAGCTATATTTTTCCCTAAATGCACTAGAAGGCACCCTCGAAAGGAATGTTCATTAAATGTTATAGAGGCTTGCTCAGTCTATGAGGAAAACCGTTCCACAGATAAGTGTCCTTCTTTTCCTAGATTGAATGTTTTATACCAAGGGGCAGAAGGTGGGGCTAATCAAATCTGTCACATCAATCAAAGGAGGCCTCAAGGATCTCAGCCATACCAACAGGGCATGCAAGGTGTATCCTACTCCTATTAACATCCCAACCAGAATGTACTCCTCCATCCTTCATATTCTCCTACTCATCCCTCATGGTCCACACCTTATCCTTGGCCTTATTCACCTCACTATCCTTCCCAAACTGCTAATCGAACATTTCATCCATATTCTTCTACACATCCTTAGTGGAATAACCCATCACAAGGTTGGAGGCCTCAATTCAACCAACCTCTTGCTTTACTGCCTCCACCTCCATCTCAACCAGATATCATTCATCCTGATCCACCCAAGCAACCTCAGATGCCTACTCAACCAAATCGGAATACGAACAACAAGTGGGCACAACAGGTCTATAGTGGAGAGACATATTACCTTGCCTATGCTATGGATATTCAATAAATCAACCTCAGGTCTGGAAGAGTGCTCCCTAATAACCAACCTCCATCTCCACCTAAGGAGCTTGAAGAGGAAAAAGAAGAGATTGTACCTAAATCAAATCCACCTCATTTTTGTGAAATATTGATCCATCCTAATTAGCACACCCCAGAAAATACTGAACTTATGGGAGAATTGAAAAAATTATGTGTTAAAATCCCACACCTCCAAGCAATCAAGGATGTACCCATATACAATAAGCTTAAAAAAGATAAATTATTCAAAAATCCTGGGAGAAGAAATACACCGCTAACTTAAATTTTATCGGTCAATTGTCTAGTCTAATGCTAAGGAGTGTAATTTTCCCCAAGTTTCTAGACCCTAGAAGTCCTATGGTAGATGTGCACATTGATGGCATCATTATCCCTCACACCTTGATTTATCTTGGGGTTGCCATAAATGTGATGACTAAGAAAACCATGCTCAAACTAAACCTCCAAGGATCTTGGAGAAAGACCACCACAAAGTTACAACTTGTAGATAGGTGCATAGTGGTTCTTGAGGGAGTTGTTGAGGATGTAATGGTCTCTATTGGTTATTGGGAGTATCCTAAATACTTCTTAGTTCTCTAGCCCAAGACAAAATTCAATGCCTATCCTCCAATACTTGGAAGACCATGCCTAGCCACTGGTGACACTTACATAAGTTGCAGAGTTGGGAACATGACTAATAAGAATGGGAATTTTTCCAAACACTTGGTATTGTACTCTCCTGCTCAACCATCCCTGGGCCTAACTTACCCCTATGGTTTGAAGAGGGGGAGGAAGATGAAGCATATCATACCACATCCCATCCAATATGTACAATAGATGATGTTATAGTAGGGGGAAACCTGATGAAGATGACCTCATTAACCAAATCCTCCAGAAGTAGCCCCCCAACACCATGCCTCTTGATGAGCTTGTGAAGGAATCTAAGGGTAATCCTTGGACTGAGCTATGCCTAATGGACCCAGGTTCTTAACATGCCAAAATGGTATAATTTGGCCCATCTAAAACCTTGAATATGAACCCCTCTCCCTCAGTCAACCAGGAAGAGAAGTTGTGTAACATGCTGAGAGAACACTTAGATGCCTTTTCTTGGAGCTATAAAGGAATGAAGGGGGTGCATACTTCGGTGTGTACTCATCACATCTACATCAAGGAAGGGTGCAAACATGTGTGGCAACCTCAAAGGAGAATGAACCGCCCTAAAATACATAGTGAAGGAAGATCTGAAAAATTGTTGGATGCAGGGTTCATCTACCCTCTCTGAGATAGTGAGTGGGTGTCCCCTCTTGTTTTAGTCCCAAAGAAGAATGGAAAGTATAGGACTTGTGTGGATTACATAGAATTGAAAAAAGCCACTAAAAATGACCTTTTCCCTTTACCTTTAATTGATCAAGTCTTGGATGGTCTAGTAGGGAAGAAGTTATTCTCCTTCCTAGATACCATCAGATCTAGATCAGCCCAAAGGACCAAGATAAAATACATTCACTTATCCTTGGGGTACCTTTTCTTATAGGGTCCTTCCTTTCAGATTATGTAATGCCCTTGTCACTTTTCGAAGGGAATTTTGATCATATTTGTTGAGCTAGTCCATGACTATGTAGAGATCTACATGGATGATTTCACTCCCTATCGGTGTGACTTCCTGGAGGCTCTCTCTAACTTGGGGAAAGTCCTAAATAAGTTCATTGAAATGAACCTCTCGCTTAGTTATGAGAAGTGTGAATTCTTGATGAATGCGGGGACTATCCTTCACCATTCAATATTTCAGGAGGAAATACAAGTGGACCCATATAAAATTTCCATCATAAAAAGGATCCCTAATCCTTAAAAGAAGAGGGATGGTTTTCTGACATAGACAACTACCTAGTTGTTACAAATTTCCCTTCAAATATGTCGTCTAGGGAGAAGAGCATAACTGTAAGGAACAATGCCCCTTTCGCTTTGATTGGGGGCAATCTCTTCAAGTTTGGACCAAATCAAATCTTGAGGAGATGTGTCAGGGAAGAGGAAGTCTTTGAAATCCTCTCAGTCTGTCATCATGGGCCTTGTGGAGGTCGCTTTGTTTCTAAGAGGACAAATTTCAAGGTTCTATAAATTGGCTACTACTGGCCAACTCTCCACCATGATGCAAGAAGATACTCGAGTTGGTCTGATCAGTTCTAGATGATGGGGAAACCTACTCCCAAGGACGAAATTCCCATGCAACCTCAGGTGGATTTAGAGTCATTTAACAAGTGGGGCATGGATTTCATTGGGCCAATTGATCAACCATCGCGAAGAAAAAGCATATCATTGTATGCATTGATTATTTGGTAAAGTGGGTTGAGACAAAGGCTATCAAGGTAGCAACATAGGAGAACGTAGTTGAGTTCTTAAGGGAGAATGTGTTCTACAAATTTGGGTACCCTAGAGAGCTAGTCACTAATCAGGGAGCTCAATTCACATCACATATGATCAACAACTTGTTAAGGCAACATCATATTAATAATATAAAACCTATTTCCTATCATCCTCATGGAAATGGACAAGTAGAGATCATCAGTAGTAAATTAGAAGGCATCTTCATCAAGGTTGTGAGCTGCAACAAAAAGGATTGGGTAGATGGATTAGTGGAGGCCACTTGGGCCTGTAATACAACTTGGAAGACGACTACTAGTTTTACCCCTTATGATTTGGTCTATTGAAATAAGGCTCTGCTCTCCATTGAGTTTGAGTACAATAATTTGAGAATGGCAGCACAATTGGATTAAGATGTTATAAAGGAATAGGAGGAGAGGTTTTTGTAGTTAAATGGATTGGATAAATTTAGAATGAAAACCCTCCTACACACTGAAGTTATCCAATTTTGGAGGAAGGTATGGCATGAGAGGAACATCAAGGACAAGGTTTTTCAAGAACGGGATTGAGCTTTGCTATATGACTCTAGGTCCAAGTACTTCAAAGAAAAATTGATGACAAGGTGGTTATGCCCATACCTAGTAGAGAAATGCCATGACAATGGATCTTTTCAAATCAGGACCATTTATGAGGAAGGGATTCCCTTACTTCTCAAAGGCTACATATTGATGGTTTACAGAAAGCCTATGTCCAAGGAAGAGTTCATCAGCAGAGAGGTGAACGTGATTGGAGGTGTCCTAGCTTCCAAGTCACAACAGTCATGGATACGGTTTTTTTGTGAAAAAAAAAAAAAAAAAAAAAAA
>APFE030446030.1:69928-94210 GCA_000404065.3 Pinus taeda
AAAAAAAAAAAAAAAACAATAAGAGGCCTAGATGAAAACCCTCATGAGGCATCTAAGGTCAACTCTTGGGTTGAAAAGCTCCTTGAGGCAGTCCGAGAGTGAAAAAATGAAAAAATAAATAAAAGGTCCATGGTTGAAAACCTCCCTTGAGGCACCTAGGGTAGACATACAAGTTGAAAGCCTCTCTTGAAGAAGCATGTGTGTCCCTCAAATAAAAAGAAAAAAAGAGAGAAAAAACAAAGGATAATTCCATGATAGGGATCCATAACCTGTTCATTAATAATTTCTGTCATTTTGTAGGTTTTTGAGGACAATGGAAAAATATAGAGCTACAGGGAAAATTTCTCAAGTTCGATTCAATTTTTCTCTCCATCCACTCGATACCCTGCATGAAAACCATTTCCTCACCACTCTTACCCATCCTTGAGGCACAAAAACCCATTTATGAGGCCCTCTCTGGATTGCTACAAAAATCCTGCTACAAGGAGATCCTGTAGCACTATAGGAAAGTCCCAAAATTCTATAAGAAGAGGATATGATTGGGAAAATCATCATGCATGACCCATTCAAGGTTAGTTAGTGTCCTCACACATTGATCCACCACTAACCCATCCTCAATGCATCACTCATTAATAAAAATCATCGTCTTGCAAAACTAACCATAAGCTCTGTCTCATCCTAACTTTTTTTTTTTTTCTAAAAAAACATAGAGGGAGTTCCCTCCATTTACACAGCCCTTCACTACTCAATCAATGCCCTAACATCACCTCTAACACCCTACACTCTTTTTCATCACTCACCTGAAGTTGAAATTACCTTGAAAAAGAAAAAAAAGGTTGCTACAAGATTTCCTGTAGTAGCCTTTACCAATATTGCAATAAGCCTGAAACATAGTTTTTTTCTTCCCATCAAGTTGAGGGGATGATACCATCATTAAGAAGCACCATGCCATTCCAAGGATGACCCTACAACAGTAGTAGTAGCACCTGGGACATTAGCAAAGAACCTGTACACATGAGCAACACCAACAATGAAATACACAGGAGCAAAGAAATCACACACAGGAGCAAAGAAAGCATACATATGAGCTAAAAAGACAACAACGTAACTCCCTGAGTAGTAGCACAAAGAAACTACACTCCAAAATGCATCAATCAAGCACAAGGTAGCCTCAGGTATGGTAACCTCTAAGCTCCTCCCTAGGTGTAAAATAATGAAAAATGTATGAATGTCAAAGTAAGGTGTTTTTACAAGTTGGAGGTGGCCACTTAACTTGGCCACCCTCAATGAGTGATCAAAAAGTGATTTATCGGTCATCATGCAACATGGGAGTGTCACATCAGTTAGTATCAATTAAGAGGGAGTGGGTGTTGATTACGAGGGAAAAGAGAATGATAACTCCAGGTGGGCCAATGGTTCAAATGAGGACAACTCATACTTTCTCCAAGTCATCACAATGCTCCGAGCCTTACCCAAAAATACCACATAATGTACCAAGTCCCAAAATCTCTTCCATCTTCACTCATTTCAAAATAAGTTGAGGTAAGGATGAGCCTAGGAAGCGATCGACGGGATTTGAACCCTACTCTATCATTCCTATGGGAGGTAGCTACATGAAGCTACATGAACCTATAGGAAGCATAAAAGATTGCTACAGGAAGCCTCCATGGGTGCAAGAACGCTACCAAGGCTTGATTTGGTCTCCAATTATCGTTATACTAGACCTTATGGTGAAAAGTAAGTGGCCCCTCTCATTCTTCTCTCCATGATATACATGGTGGTGTACCTTGAACACTCCTGCTAATAATAATCATATTATGCATTAAAATAGTTTTTCAGGCTATAAAGTAGAGGGGATATAGATAATTTTCATCAACTAGATATTTCAACCCTATGTTCCCTTTGAATTCATATCAAAGCTATCACAAGAAGAAACCCTCCTACACCTATTTGAAAATAGAGAGGAGGATGGGAGGGGGATTCAATAGGAGAGAGCCTACAGATAGGAAGAGAATTCACCTTCATCCCCATGTAGGAGATATTTTCAGAAGGAAAGGGATTAAGATCCATCATTTGAGTGCTATAGATCGAATATGCATTACCTGGAAACTTTCATTTGGGATATATTCACCCAACTATGTTTCTAGAATGTACGTTTTCATTTTTATGTTCTTTAAATCACCCCACAGTTCCTAGTGGTAGACAGAGTGTAGTTTTGCACTGGTCCCATAGATAAGTTCAGTGAATGTGTAGAAACTTCTAGGGAAAAGCACGGATGACCTACTCAAGAAAGTATAAAAGATATTTTGCCTAAAGTTCTCACCTTCTTCAAGGTATTTTTGGTTGTTTGACCTCTAAGGAGTTCAATAAAACATGTTTTCAGATGGTGAGAAATCCATTTATATCGATATAGTGTCATGGTGACAAAATAATGTGTAACAAATTGTTCCCTAAAGTCCAAAGTATGTATAATAAGTTTTCAAATATTGAAGTAATTTATCATGCTAGAGATCAAATCAGGTGAAATGGTTGGAAACTAGCAAGAAAAATTCAAGGATTACAATGCAAATGTATGCATATAATCATCACTGAGGTGGGCATTCCCATACTTAAAGTAAAGCTAAGTCAATGAATAAGTACAAAAAAACTCTAGAATCATATCGATAGTAGACATAGTATGGATGCAACCATCCTTTTATGATTTTTTCTGCATGATCATGAATATAAAACTCCTTGCAATTTGGATTAATGAAACTAGATCCAGGGTCTTGATCTTCATCTTCTCGATCCACAATATGAATCTAGCCATGCAAGTGAATGTCTTGAAGTCGAACATGGTAAAAACCACTTGATTACCAGCCAATGATGTGAACTGTTAACAAGCTTGAGAGAAGCCACCAATAATGACAATGGTTGTCAAGGTACTTCTAGTACAATCTATAAAGTGTAAATAGGTGATCTAGAGTTTAACACTCATAGAATCATATGATCGAAGACCAATTACATGAACCTATCATCGAAGGCAAGAAACTTTTCATTAATACATGCAAGCTTCAAGTTACTGAAGGTTTCTAGATCAACTTCCTAGATAATGAGTTGAATTCGATAGGAAGTGACCCATTGCCAGAAAGCATATGACATGAAACATAATGTCAACTTTTGAAAAATAGTTTGCAAGGACTAACTAAGGGATGACTGATGTGATTAAAGGCTAAAATTTGCAAAGGAACATTAACTGAGGTTGAACTTCTCTTGAACACATAACGACATGAAAGTTTACTTGGTAGCATTTGACTCAATGATAATACTCAAAACCAACCAAATAATTTCAATGGGGTTAGATTAACTGTAAGACAAATGAATTTATCAACCTAGAGACTGGTGTGACAGATTGTCGTGTTCATGGAGACATACTAGCCTTATGATAATTGTAAAATGAACACCTTTTCAAAATTCTCCCCCACCATTGATTGCAAGTACCTCTTTACTTTTTAAAATCTTGAGGAGGATAACATATGCTTGTCTTGTAAGCTTATCCTTCAGATGACTCCATCGAAGTATTTTTAATGAACCCTAAGAAGGATTGGTTAGGCCTCATTATGTTTAATAGGTCCTATACTATTTAATTTTTACAAGTCATTAAAGGGGTAACTCGATATTGTTTTCTTTTAAAAGTTTGAAAAAGACATAAAAGGGAATCTCATTTACTTCTTTTATCATAAAATATTAACGAGCCGGGAGAAAGTAAAGCTTGACATTTTTCACTTTTAGGGAGTCGGAAGAAAAACATAAGTAGGCTTTGTCATGTTGTTTTTCGTATGTTTAGTCTCTCAGGTTCAAAAAAGGATAAAATAATAAGAGAGAGAACTGTGTTGACCATGTTTGTTCAACGTATTCCTTTTTCGAAAACAATCCTAGCTCAGTCTGTAAAAGGGGTTAACTTATACTCAGTGAACGGTTGTCCATTTACTTTTATGAGTTCTATCATCAAGTACTCAGTGCTATTTTCATATTTCAAGAGGCTGAAAAGGGCTTAAAATAGGGCTCTAGGATTTTTCTTTTTGTAATTTTTAAGAGCATGAAATGATAAAACTCTGTTGATGGTCAAAATGATTCATTTTTACGTTGTAGCTTGTTTTGCACATTTAAACTCAATAAATAATCATAATTGGTCATTATTAGGGTAAAAACATAACATTTTCACTTTTAAAGATATCAATCATAAAAAATAATATTTTAATCACTCAAAAACTTATCAAAGTTGAAAATGTAATTCATTTTTTATGATTTAAGAGTAGAGAAAAGGGGTTTTATCATCGAACCGGGACTGATTCGGAGCCAACGCGTGGATGAAATCGCCCACTGTTTCCTGTAGGTAAGAGATCTACTCATGATCTATGTTTTCATCCATTCATATCTTCATTTTAGGTTTGCAATGTTTTTTTGGGGGGGAGAGATTTTGTCAAAAAATGCACCCTCGTCCCTACGCAATCCGTCTCCATCAGGTTCGTGCAAGCCGATAATTTTTTACACGCATAAAAATGCAACTGGTGTCGAAATGTTCCTAGAAATCCATGCAGTTGCACCCTATTTGTAAAAGATTGGCAATCCAGGCATCGAGAGTTTTAAAAATAAAGAAAATGAACCCCCAAAAATGTGCGATTGGCTTCAATATTGATTTTTAATTCTTTTAAATGTTATTTTGGGCCTATTGATTATTCCAAAATGGAATGGAGGGAGAGAGAACATGAATATAATGACTTATTAGCTTTAGCAGATATAGCTACCTTGTAGGCTTTGAGAACTTGTGGCCTTTTGAAATATTGGCTCGTTCATGGGATGAAAGCTTAGGTAGATTTGATAACATGGTTGGTAAGAACCTGAAATGTCCAGGAATAGTGCTTCGTGATCGGAGATCATCGTGTTACCATCAATGTAAATGGAAACAAAGATCACAAAGAAACAAGAGACATGAAAATTTAGGCTTCCAAGCCATGGCAAAACCTCTCAAAGGAGAAAACCCATAAATCCTGTTATTAAATCTAGTCAAAATGAGATATCCAAAACGAGAGACAAGACAAGTCTACCACCAATTGATGTAGTCAAACTTTCCTTCAAACTTCAAGTGATCTTAAGCAATCCAAATCAACGTCTTCAAGTCAAAGTTAACGGTAAACAAGTCTGTCTTCAAACTATTCAAATTTTAGAAATTTTGGGTCTGCGATGAGGAGGAAAAAAATAGATCTGTCAACACTTCAGAAGTTTCATCGTAATATCACCAAAACACGTAAGCTTTGGTTTAGATATAATTCAGTCAACCTTTTGGAGTATAATTGTAGTTTCTCACTCCATTCTTATTTTAATTTTCAACTCCTTTAACTAGTTTCACACCACTCTATTCGATGGATGAATCAAATCTCAAGGAGGTCGAACCATCTTCATATATATACTTGATTGTAGGTTGAACAATTGTCATTGAGGTCGAATTGAAGGCTGTCATGGTCAATTTCTTGTATACTTAAGACTTCAACAAGAGACATGATTTTCTTTCTTTTACAAATGTCCAAATAGGACATGTCTTGAATACAAATTTCTATGACTCTTATTGAGCATGAAGAACATCCATGATAAAAAATAAAATAATAATAAATACATAAATAATTATTTTTATATTATGAAGACCGATGCTAGCTACATTTTCAACATAAGCCTCCATGTAAGAAACCATGAAACCCCAAGATTTTTAAGGCTCAATGCTCTACTTTGGAATGCCTAATAGTCCTCCAATGCTAGGTGTCCTCCAAAGAAAGCAATCTCCCTTCATGTGTTGCTTACATGAAGTAACCAAGCTCCATAGGTCTGCTACACTCCAAGGAAGAATGTCATACAGGCATCCATACAAGGTCTAGAACTCAAAAAGTCCTATATGCCATCATGCAACACCAAGGATCAACCACACACCATGCACTCCCAATCTAATGAAGTACCCCCAAACATGGTATAAACAATTTTGGAGTAAAGTCTGAAAGTTAGCAATCCTCTATCAAAGTAACTTGTTAGAAACATGCTTCTATATGATTTTCTCTGACAATAAATGGGAGCATATTTGAGTTCTTTTTTCACTTTAGAAGTATGTTCCTAGAGTTACCAAAAATTCCCTAACTCTATGGAAAGTCAACTGCTCTTGTCACTCTCCATAGGGTTTACAAATCTGCCCATCTTGTCAACAATCTGACTGTTCCAGAATGTTGCATCTAGGGTTTGCACAACCAGACCTCTAAACATCCTTCACTGAAAGACTTCTTCGTAGGGCTTCCACATCTACCCAATTACAGTCAAACCATGAATGCTCTAGGGCTTGAGAAATATACCCTCTTATCAGTCCTCTAACTCTACTTAGATGACTGAACTAGGGCATCCAACACATTGTTGTTCATCACCTTTAAACAATCCAATTACATCATTTTCAGTACTTAATGACAGCCATATATGTCTACTCTACATCATGCCTTAGTTCACACCAAAAGACATACTTCAACCTTATTCTAGACTCCTAAAGCAACTAGCACAATACTGAGATTGTGTGGCCCTCAATACAGTGACAAAATAGTCCTTTTGTCACCTTTCTTAGGATCATGTCTCTTCACAACCTTCTCAGAAATCAAGGTGAGTTTCTCTATTTTTGGATATACTAGGGAAGAATCTTGGTGACTGTCTATGTACAAAACGAGTGCTAAACTAGGGCATCAAACCTCTATCCAAAACCTTTGTACAAGCCTCTATCTACTAGCAATCAATCAACATGAGAACCATGTCAATGTACCTTATCTTAGATGTTTGCTTCATTGTCATAAGGTAACTTTTATGTGCACTTCCCTTGTTATTTTTGGCCCCTTATAGGGCTCCTGTACCAGCTACAAGTGTGTCCTAAACTTGGCCCTAACAACCTCTACAAAATAGTGTAAACCTCTTCTTTTAAATATCTAACTTCTGCAAATTTAGTTGAGGAAGTGCTTACCTTATTCCAGCCTTCATCACAACCTACACGATATTACTGTCCACTAAAATTAGGGTCTTAGCCCTTCTTCATAGCTCAGAATTTTTTAGCCCTGTAAATGGATATTTACACAAAGCCATATGCCCAAAACAACAAAAGAATCCTCCAATAGACCTACAAACTTGCCCATTTAGAACCCGAGACAAAGAAACTAAATGTATCTTCCTCTCCTAGTTGACTTGGCTTCTTGAGGGTCTGCAACGTTTTCTTGTAATACTCACATGTTTCCATAGAGAGTGTAGAGTGCATGAAATTTGTTCTTGTGCTTCTCCTGCTCAGATGATTTATGTTGTTGACATATGTTGATGTCTTATTGTCCATGGTACAAGGGTATGTATATAGATCTAAAAAAGGAGGCACTACGATGCTAGAAGCCCTGACTGGCATTGGGATGTGGGAGGGACCACCTATCATTTCCCAACTATACCAGTTGACTATGACCTAGAGGGTATAGATGACCTAGCACTCGAGCATGCACCTCCGCTAGGAGAGTTTCGGTCAGCATCAGTGGCCAACCAGTTCTTAGGTAGACTCCTTGGGTTGTCTTGGTATGAGAATTGTACATGGGGTCTTAGGATGATTAGCATAATCTGGCAGGAGCTTGTCAAAGGAGGTGGCATTGGCAGCCCACTAGATAGTGCATTGTATGTTGTTGGGGATTCTTCACATTTGTGTGTGACATAGAGGAGTAGAGCAGTGGTGGCATTGCTGCTAACACATGGGGAGATTCACTTCTTGGGTCCCTTAGGGAGGACTTGGAGGGGAGATCCCCTCATCGGAGAGCACGATGATGTGATAGTGGAGGTGATGATCTGATTTGGATGTGGGTTGATGCATATGGACACAACTTTAGGCCATCTCATTTAGGGATGGGTAGGAGCATCTAGCGTGGAGCAGTGGTATGCAGATGGGCATGGAGATGCATGGGGGTGTGGCATAGTATGTTGGACTACGTTGTGGAGTGGGAGTGCCTCACATTGAATTAAATACATGAGGGGGGTGACAGGTATAGTGAGACACACATGACACAAGATGGTACAAGATGGCATAATCATAGTTGAGGGTATCCAACGGTGTACAAGAGTAGGTTGTGGTGTACAGTGGCATGTCCAAAAGTACTGGGATGATTGATGGTATGCATGGGTGTATAGTACTACACAACGAGGTCTTGGACTGTTGCCTCTAGGGAGACCCTTGGATGGAAACATCGGGCATACCATTGAGCCTAGTTCACCCAAGATCAACGGGGACATATATGAGTGATACTTGATGGTATCCATAGGGACTCACATGCTTGAACCTCTTCTACATCCCTCCTAGGTGCAACCGATTATTCTGTCGATTTTTTACACTCTGGGCATGAGCACCGAGGGATGAGGAGCTCACCCAAGATATTTGGGTGACACTCAGTGCATTATGGGGGAGATGTTTCAGCAGTAGCATTGGGTTGGTGTGTCAATTGATAGCCACAGGTTGGGGAATGAGGTGATAATCTATAGGGGTGGCATATCATTCATTACCTACCTACGTCAAGGGAGATAGTCTTGAGGGAGACATGTGTCACTCTTTTCTCAAGCATGTTGGGACCAAGCATGAGCAGGGGATAGTGGGTACGACTGAGGTAGTTTCGTAGTATGTGTCCAGTATCCAGGCCTTATATTAGCACATTATCGAGAGGGTGGATTGTAACGAGGGGAGATAGTTGGTCGGGATAGGAAGGATCCACATACCCTGAGTTAATTATGAGTATCGGATACCCGTATTTTGGTTGCATTTAGGGGATAGGTCTTTGGCACACGTGGCTTCCAGCGATCATCGGTACTACACAGTGCCAGGCACAGGGTAGATTAGCATGCATAAGATTTCCCCATGATATATGGAGCCTATATAGTGATCACATGTAGGGACTAGAGACGAGGGCTAGAGGGATTCCATCAGTTGACAGGTCTATGCCACAACAGGTTTGTCGATGGGATGCAAGGATTCAGTTAATCAATAGATCACCCTTAATGAGCGGGGTCATGGCAGAGAGTGATATAGTTCGTTCTTGGGATGACACATGGGGGTTCATAGAGGGTTTCATCATATGGGGAGGCATATATTATTTGTAGCTGCACAGGTTCAGAGTTAGATTTGGATGGGTAGGCCTTGGTGCATGGAGATGCCTAGGTAGGATGTGTCTTGCCTCTTTCAATATTCCACCATCGAATTCCAAGAGAAGAGGATATTGACTGCGCACGATGGGGAGTATGACATAGTTATAGTAGCACAACGTCAAGATGGTGGCACGACTCTGGGACTGGCAGGGAACTGGGGCATCACAACTCTTCACAGCTCAATAACCCTTAGGGATGTGTTGGCTACTACAGGGGGAGATCATACAGATCTTCCATTGGGCTTTAGTGAGTCATTGATGGAGCACGGGACTTTTGGTACTTTCACCTAGTAGGATAGTGAGTGGAGTAAAGGGAGCTTCATGTTGGACAGGATTGCCTGGGATCTTGGTATTGAAGGATTCTTTCATATCAGGATAGTGTAGAGGTCAGGCATGATCTAGTGGCACATCTGGGACCCTGGCACATTTTGTAGTGATAGTGGGGAGCAACAATTAGAGAGGATGCTTGCTCAGGCATTGCTTGAGGACAGGCAATTTCTAGTGCATTGGAGGAGCTTGCCAGATGAGGGTGCCACCTTGGAGGGTTAGCACATTTTGGAGCACCCAGATTTAAGGTTGCTTGAGGGAAAACAACATTTGGAGTGGAGGAATGTCATGTCCCTTCTCAAACACATTTGTAACAGGGTGTTTCCACACATTTTTGCATAATTTTGGCTAAGGGAAAGAACCCAACATTTTTTACTTAGGAGGAAATTCAACTTAATTTGGTTGCTAGTTGAAGGTGGGGGCCACCTACGTGGGAATTCGAACTAGGCCATTCGAATGGATTGGAGAGAATTCAAAGTGCTGAATGGGGGGGCCCACATGAGGCAAGGAAGACCCACAAAGATAAAAGGAGGAGGGAACTCTCATTTGGATTCATTCTTACAGATTGCAATCAAAATTACATGACTGTTCGCTTTGCTATTTAGTTGAGTCAACTAGTTGTTTAGCCACAAATCTCTCATTCAGGAGATTCAACCTCTATTGCGAGGGACCATTCATGCCCACCCTAGAGAGGCAGTTCCATAAGTATTTTAGGAGTTTTAGGAGTGCGATATAGCACTACCATTCAACCACAACAAGGGGTGTGTATTTATGCCTAGCTAGAGAATGCACAAGGGGGAGTTTGGAGCTATCAGTGATCAAGAATTTTCTAGGAAAGTTAGAGGATTGGGAGAGTAGAAAAGGGCCAACCTTTCTTGTGAGTTGTGGAGCCAGCAGATCCAACATCCTAGTAGTTCAAACTACTGGGCTTAGGGACAACACAGAGGGCCAGTCCAATGATTTTGTGGAGCTAAGGAGCAGGTTCCATAGGCTGAAAGCCCATCTGGGAAGTCAGGGGATTGCTAGGAGAGGTCAACCCGGCAATTTCAGCCCATTTTTGTGAGGATTTACAGGAAAATTCCAATAGGTTGAGTATTGTAGTTACACCTGAAGCTGGGCTCCAAGGGGGTTGAATTACAGAAGTCTAAACCAGCCAAATTTCTTCGCAGGTTTTTTTGGGTTTTCTAAGAGGAATATGTGGTTAAAGCTTCAGAATTTTATGGATGCTATTCTGGCCTGAAATCATAATTCTTATAATAGGGCGAATTGCTAGTTAGCTCGAGAATTAACACCATTTTGTGGGTTTTAATTTGGCTTGGAGATAGGCCAAACCTTTTATGGGTTTTTGTGGGTTTTGGTCAAGGAGCTTTAGATTAAATTTGTAGCATTTTATGAGCACCGAAGGTGGAGTTTCTTGCAGTCCCTTTTCAGTGAGCAATGTAGCTTTCTAGGTAGCGCGGAGCATTAAAGGAGTAGTGATTTCCAACATTTGAGATCATTGTATTATCACCTGGGTTTTTTCATGCTTGACATTGAGGCAATCCCAGGTTCATTCCTCCATACTATTGTACTTGCTCCATTGATTAATAAAATGGCTCGGCTGGTTATTACTTTTGGATTTTTTGTGAGCATTTGTTGATTGTTTAAAATTTATGTGTTGTAAATCGTTTTTGTTTTGCATATCACTATTTATTTAAGTTTAGAACATTACACAATCTTATACATATAAAAATGTGAGCTTTGCTTCAAATATAATTCACTCAACCTTTTGGAGTATACTTGTAGTTTCTTGCTTCTTTCTTCTTTTATTTTTCAACTCCTTTTACTAGTTTCAGATCACTCTATTCGATGGATGAATCAAATCTCAAGGAGGTTGAACCATCTTTATATATATACCTGACTGGAGGTTGAACAACTGTCATTGAGGTCGACTTGAAGGCTATCTTGGTTAGTTTCTTGTATACTTAAGACTTCAACAAGACAAATGATTTTCTTTCTTTTACAAATGTCCAAATATGAAATGTCTTCAATACAATACGACTCTTATTGAGCGTAAAGAACATGCATGATAACAAATAAAATAATAATAAATACATAAATAATTATTTTTGTATTATGAAGACCGATACCAGTTACATTTTCAACATAAGCTTCCATGCAAGTAACCATGAAACCCCAAGCTTTTTAGGGCTCAATGTTCTCCTTTGGAATGCCTAACAGTCCTCCAATGCATGGTATCCTCTAAGGAAATAAATCTCCCTTCATGTGTTGTTTACATGAAGTGACCAAGCTCCATAGGTCTCCTACACTCCAAGGAAGAATGTGATACAAGCATCCATACAAGGTCTAAAACTCAAAAAGTCCAGTATGCCATAACACCAAGGATCAACCATACACCATGCACCCCAAATATAATGAAGTACCCGCTAACATGGTATAAACACTTTTGGAGTAAACTCTGAAAGTTAACAATCCTGAATAAAAGTAACTTGTCAGAAACATGCTTGTATATGCTTTTCTTTGATAATAAATGGGACCATATTTGACTTCTCCATTTATAAATGTCATGGAATTTTGAAAAATATAAAACTCAAGTGATCAATATATTTCAGAATTGTTCCTAATAAGAGATGCAACTGTCACAAGCATTCTTGTGTATGCTTTTTTATAGTGAAAGGAGAAAATTTTACCTTTATGCCTTTATTCGTGTAACATAATTTTGAAAATCATGTTGAAAACGTTTTAGGCACATTTGGTTTTGGGGATAATGTAACTTGATTTATATTTTTTTACTTAAAAGATTGTTTGTGAAGATGAAAACAAGGGAAATTTTGATCCTTCCTTAAGCAATCCAGTTGAAACATTTGTATATAATAAAGGTGTTTTTGTAAAGGCATTTGTTGATGATGAAGCTGGGGATATTCTAGTGAGGCATGATGAGGATGATAACTCTAAGGAAGATGAAAATGAAGACTTAAAGGATTTTATGGAAACTACTGAAGAAGAACAACCAGTAGATCAATATACACGAGATAAAAGTGATTGGAAATGGCTTGAAGAACAAGATGCTTCCAAAACTAGTGATATTTTGCAAAGGCTTGGATATCGTTAGAGACAAAAAGCAGCTAGGAAGCCAACACTCCATGGTGAGGAAGATGATGTTGCTTTTGATGATGATGAAGATGGCATTGTTGAATGTGATAACAAGCTAGACCACCATAGCCTTGTTTCTCAGGAGTCTGAACATGGTGATGATGATTCTATTGTGGAAGAACAACCTATGTAACCAACCATAGAGGAGGATTATGTTTATGAGTCATCATATGATGAAGAATTGGAAGAAAGGCTCATGCATTAGCGAGTGCCTAAGGAATCTGTAGTAACTTCTCATGCCTCAATGTATGCACAACATCCTGAGATTTTTTGTTTAAATAATTGGTAAATATAAGACTAAACTTCCACAAATCTTCCAACTCTCCAATCTAGTTAGCTTATTGCTTTGAAACTGCAATTTTACGATTCAAATTCCATGTATGATTTTACTGAAAACGGTTTTTTATCTTGCGCATTTGAATCAAGAGGAGAAAGAAGTATTTATAAGTCCAACAGGTGATGAAAACTTCAAGAGAAGTTTTTGGTCTTATAAAGAAAGTGAATGTCGCCTCCATTATCAAGAAGAAACCAAAGCCATCATCAATTAAATGATATTTTATCATCCTGTTCATTGTTTTCAAAATCAGGTCTTCATATTTGGGTAAGTAGTAATAGAATAATACAAACAAAATTATGATTTAATATTTCTACTTTCTGAATAATAAATTTTAAAATTGTTAACAAAAATATAGAGTCCTTATATAAACAATTTTCTCTTTTTCAAATTACAATTTTCGTTTTTCATTTTAGATATGTCAAAATTAACACCAAAAACTTACATCATAGGTTCATAAATAATAGTCATAATCATACAAGGGAGGTTTTTTTTCTGAAAAGGGAAGGTTTCTATGATGATGCACTCCAAAATCACGAAAAGGGAGTGTTTTTGTGCCAAAATTGTTCTTCAATGTTTATATGTTGTCTCTGTGGTTGTGCTAATGCTCTTCAATCACCTATTACTCTTAGTGCTCTTAGGTTTCAACCTCTTATAGTTTCCAAATGCAGTGGGAACTCATGTTGTGGAGGTTTTGGTTTTATAGAGTTTAGGTTCACTTCATGTGGTTGTGAGCTTCTCACCCATCCTATTTTTCAACATAGCCCTTCATTTTACCATATGGCTTTGTTTTTATACATTCTTATTGGCATTTTTTGACAGAATATTCATTTCATATTCTTGGAAACAAATCCATCACATGCCAAACCATTTTCATATGCTATAAATGTTTCCAAAATATTCGTTCGTAGAAGGAAACAGATCCCCATACATCATAGTCCATCACATCATAATGAGGGCTTTTGTCCTTATTTAAGTTTGCCTAAAATTTGGACCATCTTGGACACCTCTCCATCAAGTATCGGGGTCCTTAGTTTGGGGTCACTTGGGGTTAAAAATATGGGGTCAACAATTATTAATTTTATAAACATCTTAATATAATAAGCCTGAAGAAGAATAGGTGGCATTGGAAGCAATGCCATTAGCCACATGATACACCCCAGTTACATCCTCTACATCTTCCTTGGTTTTCACATTATAGATTTATGTTATTATTAGTAATTTAAAGACCCCGTTTTTCATTATATTTATGTCACAAGAAGAGCTCCCTTCACCTACACTAGAGTCTTCAACTTGGGGCATAACTGAAGCTTTTGATGACTCATAACCAAACATAACATTGTGAAGTTTTTAATTAAAAAACGAACATCTTAACATTCTTAGTGTTGAATTTTATTGAAGGAGACATTCACATGTGTAAACTGATATAAAACCAGCATGGATCCATATTAACTATGGATCTACCAAGCGAGAATCAAATCTCTTGAGCTACAAACCTTTATTTAATTTTTGCACTCAGAAATAGGTTTTTAAATCATTAGTTTTGGATTCAAGTCATGACTATTAATAGTTTTGAACTAAAAATTCACTTTTCATATTCACTCGTAAGAAACTCAGAATTAACCTCTATGCCTTGCAAATTTGTATGTTTTAGGGTTCCTGTTTAGAAAGAAACAACATGACTTTTCTTATACTTTTCCTCATTTTCAATCACATGCCCACACTTAATACCTTCATCTTGACCAGTTGGATCTATAGCACCAATTAGGTCCAAAACTTCCTTGGAAATTTTGACAATGCCTTGAACAACACTTGCTACTAAACCTATAACTCAAGTAGCATTTCATGCCCAATCTACTATTTCTCATTATTAGAAGGCATTGAAGAGCTATTTTCTGATCATTACTCACGTTTGTTCACATTTCGCAACAATAACATCTCTACTTGCAAAAAATTAGTGAAAATGAATGTTGGGATGGCTAGGTGTAATAGCATGGACATTCATATAATTGGAAACAAGCCACGGTATTGAATCACTGGCACCAACATATCTTCCTCTCATACCAACTCTATGTGAAGAAAACATGCTCTACACCTCATCAACCATCCTTATTTAGCTGCTAGAAACTTCTCATGTTGGGATTTAATGGTGGGAGTTTTTGTTTTGTTTTGTATGCTAAATGAACCTTTGAATTATTTCTTAAGAGGAATGACCAATTAGATTTGTAGCACCACCTCCTAGGCTGAAATAAGAACTAGTCCATATAGATTAAATACTGAGTTTAGAAGAATGCACATCTTCATCATTTAATTGTTGGCAAGATTGTCTCAAATTGCACATATAATTTGTGTTACACTATACTTTGTGAAGCTTGGTCATTTTACAACAAAGGTAGATGACATATCTTTCTATTTTTAGGTTTTGTGGGATTTCATAGAGGAGGCCAGATTTCCCAGTGTTGTGATGTGTATCACAGACTCCAACCTATTTATCATAGCGATCGGTTCTTGATTTAGAGTAGATACATGTAGATGTTTTGGACCCCTTTCTATGCATTTTCTTAATAATGCCCTAAAAACACATCAACATGATCTCATGTATTCCTTTCATTGTTACAATTGATAGGGAGACATAAGACTCTATTTTAACCACCATAGCTCCTTAGAAAGATAGAAGATACATACAAAACGAATCTGTATTGCTGATTGTTACATGATATGCAACACAATTTATTATTCTACAATGTAGATTGGAGGTTTTATAGTCTATAGTGGTTAGTATAAATTGGCCTAGAGAGAGTCAATACCATGTCATTCTCCATCCATATTAAATTGCATTTCTTATTTTATCGATATGCCAATGTAAATCCCTAAAAAAGATTATATTTTACCAAGTGATGAGCCCCAAAATTGGTAACTTGTTGGGCTGATTTGGCTTAATTATCCTTGTTTAGTCCTTGTTCAATCCTTCATTTTCCATAGCTTATGCATTATTTTCAGTATTGATTATGTCATTTGTATGAATAAGGGTAGTCACTCTTCCTAGGTGGCTAACACATGCTTATTTCAGGTTTTTTGACACATGATGGAGCAAAACTGAGCAATCATGGGCTAAAAGATAGCCAAGCTTGAGGTGAGGATTCATAGGGGGGTTGTCTATGGCATTAAATAACCCTTCCTTGGGATCTTCACCCCAACTCCGAGCTCTGAAGACCACCAAAACCGAATCTAGAAGGGAGCCAAGCAGATTTTAGAAGGGATTGTCTAACTCACAGTTTGGATAGCCGAGTTCCACAGATTGAGGAGGCCAGTTAGGGCCCTCGTCATGTATAAATTTTTAGGCCTCAGCCTTCGTAAGGGACTTTAGAAACTGTAGCATATTTTGCACCACAGTGCTGCTAGCTTTACTTTGTTCTCTTGTAGCCATTTTTGGCATCACTCTTATGACTATTTTTTGATAATGAGAAGCAGTTTGATTTTATATCACCTCTGAGTTTTCCATAGGAGCCATAACTCTTAGGGTTGGGCCTGACCTAAGAGCCTAGGGCTTCCTTTCTGTACTATTACTTTTCCTTTATGCATCACTATTTCCCTTTATGCATTTGAACATATTTCTATTAGGCAGATTTAGTTATGTTGCTTGGATAGATCACTGTTTATGAATAGAATTTCTCCAGGTGTTTTGCTAAGATAATAACAGAAAAAACTCCAAAGGAAAGGGACAACCACACTCTCGGTTTCACCTCATCCTTATTGGATCAGGGGCTAGAATTGAAGAAACAGTGCTGCCCCAACAAAAACACTAGTTTGCTTGACCATGCAATCCTTAGTGTACTGTTTTCCTTTACAGAAATTAGTTATGGGTTTAGAGCTCTGAAATGTTTCTTTACATAGTTGATGTACATGGTTTTCTTTCCAATAAAGCTATTTTTCGTTCATGCTTTTGATAGGTAGACTAGATTAGCTAGGACTTTGATCATTTGCAAGACTTTGTTGATTCGGTTGAACGTACACCGTGCAGGGCATCTCCACCACTCTTTCATCCACCTAAATCATCATCTAAGCCACATGTTCCATCTCCTAGCTGGGTTCCTTGTCTCCCATCTGTCCCTTTTTTTGCCACGTAACCCTACCTTCTTGCTCAATCATTGCCTTAGCCTTCTTCAAGCCAAGTCAGCCTTCTACACCTTCTCACCACTCCACCCACCAATTTCTGGGTTACTCTAGGCCCCTACCCTATGTCCTTATCCATCCATGCACCTTCCCTCACTCACCCATTCTCTAAAATCCACTTTTTAAACATCCTGTAGAAATTTCTGAATATCCTGTAGAAATCTCTGAACATCCTATAGAACCCCTGCAGACTTCCTGTAGAAGCTCACAAATGAGGTTTCTTGATAGCCAAACTTTGTGAAACTCTCTGGAAGGGTGTTGGGGACTCCTTAGATCCTATCTGAACCTTCCCAACCTTTTCCAAGCATTCCTCCTCCTTGATCCACCCCTACACAACCAAGAAAAGTGAAAGCATATGCATGATAAAACCTGACAACTTAATCAAAAATACGAAAAGATGTTTTCTCCAGATAGAGATAGTCTAGACACATGTATTTTACCTTCATAGAAGTAATGGCATCTCTTTCATTAGTTTGCATTCTCTTCCTTGCATCAGTAGGACTAGCTGGTATAATTAGGGTTTGCGCTTTCCTTTAGTTTTTCAATCTCTTTTCACAAATAGATTATCTTCCTTCGAGTTAGCTTTCATCCATCAATTATAAAACTTCTTCTAAGAGCTCATAGAAGTTGGCTTAAGCCCCTAGCGAACTTGTGCCAACTAACCAAGTGACAGCTGCGACAAGAGCTAGTACTTGTGCATACAGCATCGTAGCTTCCAAGTTTGTTACGAACGACCGGGTTGATAAAAGTAAAGAAGGGAGTCACAGGAGTTGCAGCATTATTGCTACAATACTGGAGCCCACCACCAAGTGTGAAGTTTTATTAGAGAAACTATTTGTTTGTATTTTTTGATTAGAAATAGGTTTTCTCTTGGTTTTATGCGACTTTCAATTTATTATTTCTAGCATGTTGAGAAATGGAAAATATTAATGTGTGATATTTATCTTGCAAAAAATGAATGAAAGGATATAGAGTTTAACAAAGCTACAATATGATTTGGTAAAGGAAAAAGAACATCTTAAAAATATGCCTACAAATAAACCATATATAAAGTTCGAACACAAGTAATATATGGATTTTTCTTTTGTAGATATGTTATTTTTTCTACCCAAGATATCACAATAAGAAAAATATTCATATTCTAGGAATTGTTTGAGGACCTCATTAAGGTTGATTTTTCCTATGTGCTATTTCAAGATTCACACCTTCTCATGAGATGAAGGCTTTAAATATGAATTAATATTTTCCTGAAACAAATCAGATTCAAGTTCTATAGATATAAAAGATATAAAAAAAAATGTCAATGCCTTTGCTTATTTGTTACTTGACTCTAGTGTGGGAAGATTACATGAAATGGGATTGGAAAAAGGACAGGGAGATAATGCAGAGCATGTCTTGGATATGATTCATTTGTTGTTGGAGATTTTTCAGAAACCCGAGCCATCGAATTTGGAAATGTTTCTAGTAGGGATTCCTATGGTTTTTAATGTTGTTATTATTTATTCATGGTTATTTTGGGAAAGAAAATGTTTTAGGAATTCTAAACAAGACACTGGTGGACAGGTAAACAAATTTCTTATAATTGCAATGTTCATTCCATGACCTCCTCTCTTTATTGTTTATTTGTATTTTTTATTTTTCTTTTGATTTTGTTGTCTTTTAACTATGAAATTGAAAATACTTGGTATCATGTCCATTTAAAAAACATCCAAAGATTGAAGATGAGTTTAGTATTACATGATATTAATTGAAAACTTTTAGGTTGTTTTGTGTTAAAATATTTTCATAACTATTAAAAAAGTTTACTTTCGTGTTGTTACTTGAGCACATGTTGTCTATATACTTGACCAAGTTCACTTGTTAGAGAATGAAATGTTGTTGTAAATAAAAATACAAGGGTTAAACATCACACCTCATATTATTTGTTTTAACAAGTTATCTACAATATGGGCTTTTTAGCATGTAATTTAGTTGCCATGATTGTGCCTAATCTTTCTCTGAAGGTTGAATATAAATAAGTTACTAAAGTGTTATTTTCTATGGTGATGTTTTATTTACTTTGTTTATATAGGTCATATGGCTACATAATTTCCACTATCCCCATCTAAATATAACTTGTTTGATTTTCTTGCTTTTATTGGGGAAAATGGCATTGACATTGTTGATGTTGAGGTATATGTCATATGGATATTTTATAGTCTACTTTAGTTTATATTCAAGTATTCAACATCTTTTACGTCTTATACTTTGCATTGTATCTTCTTTCATTTTTAGGAGAGGAACTCAATATTGATGATAAGAAGCAGGAATTGAAGAAAGAGGAGAATAATAACATTGGATCGACAAATGCAAAATGAGAGAAAGAATAGAACCAGTCTAGTGATACCCTTAGAGCCAAATATATCTTGCATAAGACACACACATAAATACTAATGGTCAAATCTTTAGAGTTGGTGAATTAACTTGCAATGCCTTGGCAACATAGTGATAATGTTTTGAAATATTGATGAAACAATATTTCATGTGTAAATTCTAGTCCAACCAATATGAAGTTGGAAACTCATATTGTAATACTTGACATTTTATATAATAAAATATATGTGGTTGAAAGTACTTTTATTTGCACTTGATATTATTTAGTCTTGTGATTAACATATGTAACTCTGCGTTATATGATGAATTTGCATGTTGTATGATTTTTGTTGTTGTTGTTGTTGTTATTAATTTAGGTGCGAAAACATACTAATGAATTTATGTTGATTAATAATGAAAACATAAAATTAATCTAAAACTACTAAATTAGTATTTTATATTGATTAATGATGAACACAAATAAAATGAATATATGACTAGATTAGTCATAAATGAAATGAATAAAAACTTCTAAATGAGTTGTTTATATAATGAATATGAAACTACCAAAAAAAGATAAATAACTACTACCAATGATAATTTTTTTATTACAAATGATGACTAAATTTTGCATATATGTGACTATTAGTAGCTAATTTACAATTTCTTATAACACGACTAAAATTTAGTCATATTTCTTTGGTCATTAATTGGTTTCAAAGGATGACTAAAATTTGCATATATATGACTATTAGTAGCTAATTTATAGTATCTTATAACATGACCAACATTTTGGTCATATTTCTTTGGTCATTAATTGGTTTTCTCGGGTAATCATATAGTAATATATTTTGTTGTATATTTGGTCATTAATTGTGACTTAATGACTAAATCAATGATTAAATCAATGACCAAATTAATGACTAAATATACTACTAGATGATAAAATTGAGATAACAAATTAATGACTAAGCTAGAAATGACTAAAGGTTGGTCACATTATAAGATACTATAAATTAGCTACTATTGGTCATTGACTGAAAATTGGTCATTTATATGCAAATTTTAGTAATTTTTTTAGCAACTAATTAGCCATTTTGTACTAGTGTTAGGATTCTTTGAATTTGGTTGTTGCTGGGCTGCCAAGGCTTTCTTAGAAGAGTTTCCAGTATTAAGAAGACCAAAGTATATGGGTTTTTCTTGATATCTTATTAAAAAATCAAAAAGGCATAAAAAGAGAGGGACTTGTAGGTTCTTCCTTGAGAAATAAAGGTTTCTCTAGTAGAATGGAAGGTGGAAACAAATATAGAGTAGGCTAGTCCTAACTTCGTAAGAATGGAATAGATAAGGCTACCATCTTCTTTCTTAACCTTAACACCTTCCAAGAGAAGTATAGGGATCTTTAACTTAGACAAAAAATCTTCAATGGAAGAAAAATTATTGGGGTCCAACGTAAGAAACTCATTCTTGAGTTGATGGGCTCTAATTTCATCTTTACTTCCAAAAACTTCATTGAGTTGTTTCATTACTTCATTAGGGGTATCAAGTTCTGCGATATGTAATATAAGGTTTGGTGAAATACACATCCCTATCAACCCAGTGCTTGGTCCTGCTTATTTTACCATTTGGCTTTCTTATCTTCATCTTTAGGTTTAGATTCTTAGCCTGAGGCTATTCTATAAATACCTTTACTTTTAAGTAAATCGACAATGTAGGACAACCATTAGAAGTAGTTGGTGCTCTCAGGAATAACTTGCTACAGACTTTCCATTTTAATAGAATCTGAAGCCGTATATTTTGAAAATAATTGTTCCAATGGGAAGATTTCAAAAAATTAGGTCGATTAAAAAAAAACAACTCTGAAAACGGCTTCCGGATGAAGAAGTTATGACTTTTTTAAGAAAAGTTGTTGAAGATGCCGACGAAGTACGTGAATGTTTAGAAGTGAATTATAATGTTATATTTTAAAACAGATCCCCCCTTTCCAAACTTAATCTAATTATCTCACTTGTAGAAAATAATTACTCTATTTGCCCTACTTTTATAAATAAGTGAAAGTAACTTTTACAATGGTACTTTATGATCTACCCACTAAATTGTAACTTAAATAAAAGATAAAGTGACTTTAGAATTATAAGTGTCTTACTTTTTATAATGGGTGAGAACATTTTTACATAAATTAACTTTAAAACATAAGCTACATGTGATTTTTGAAAAAGTAACTCAACAAAAAGAATGACTTGAACCCAAGACCTCTATTCTCATAAAGTAACATTGGACCAAGTGAGCTAGTTTAAAAGGTTAGTAATTTCACTGGAAACTAAATATTTTCCTCAATGTTTATGATTTCTGAGATCACACTAAGACACGGTGGAAAAGAGTATACACATGAGAAAAATCCTTCCTTTATGTTTCTGATTTTCCCAAATCGGACAAAGTCGTGAGGCAAAGAGCATACACAGAAATGAAAGGTATAGATCTGGTAATAAAAATGGAGAGACAAATAACTGAAACTACAAATACAATCTATACACCTCCAGATATTAAAAATGGCATAGCTAGGGCTACCGAAAGCCTTTTCACGTGAAAGGAAAGTGGTTCCTCACTAGAACAGATGCTCCTAACACAATAGAGAAATCCTCTTAGCACGAAAGTGGCCAGAAACAATAGATCTAGGAAACAATAGTCAGACGCAATTGTACCAACTCCGAATTTGGATCACCAATCGATGTGGGCCTCAAATAGTTCTGATACCATGTAGGAATTTACAGGGTAAGTTTCTTAGATAGAAAACCAAGGGACACCTTTCACAAACAGATCACAGATCAATACACGAGTATTCTTGATGGAGTTAAAACCCTCAAAGATAGAAACAGTCCATGGCCTAAGCCAATGTGACCACTTCAGGAAGTTTATTAATGTAAAACAAGGAAAATTTACGTTAAGCTTCTCTCATGAATAGTCACCCTACAAATAACCCTCTGTTAACACCTAATCTTCATGATTGGGGAAATTTTATGTAAATAATTAAATTAGGAATGTGAACAGTCATCGGGAGATGAGTTGAACAATCACTCCCTATTGTATATAACAATGACCTACCTATGGAATAATATACGAATCAGTTGTTTGTTTTGTGGAGTTACTGCCTGGCCTGACATGGTATCAGAGCCAACTCTTTTTTAGCCTTTGTGTCCCTTGTAACTCCCTATCTACTCTCCATATAGCTGAGCAAGTTCTCCATAAAATTAGCTGCCCCTCTATCTGACTGTTCAGTTCTCTGACTGTCATAAACATTTCAAAAAGGGCGTTATTGCACCTGCGCCTCCATTGCATGACTTGTTTCACCTGATTATACTACGCCTCCATTGATTATTCTGTGCGGATTCCCAACATCTCACCAACGACTCCATTTATTTTCTGTAGCGATCGTTAACGAAGTGTTTTATTTGAGTCATGGCCACTACTTGAGCTCTTTTTGTATCTTCGTTACTTGTTCCATCCAAATCTTCATCGGGATTCTGGCACCGAGAAAGCAAAATTGTACAGGAACGTGCCTATATAGCTGTATGGATTTAAGAGCCATTTCCAGGTTATTGTATTTTTTAAGTTGTGTTATGTGAAGACGCGGTGACACTGTTTTGGCTATGATGAAAGGGCGAACGTAAGGGCGAGGAATCTGCACCATTTGGAAAATGTTTATATTTTAAAGTCACTTGTTTGTGTGGTTTTATATATTTAATGGGTAATTTCTTAAATCTTCCATCCGAACTTTTGAGGTTTGAGCCCATCCAGGCTTTACAGTAACACACGAAAGCTTGCCCACACTGTAGGCTTGGGGTTTCTGAGCAATACAGGGAGTAGATGCGACCATGAATAAAACCGCAGACCTGCTGTTTTAAATTAGTTTGAATGTTGTTTTAAATAAACACAGTGGAAGCGTAACATTCCAATGTGTGAGAATAGTATCAATACGCAGTTTTTTTTAAATCATTTAAATCATTTGAATGGTATAGTTACAGGATGTTACCCTGTTGCGTTGTATAGTTAAAGCATTTGAAGTGATATGTAATATATAAATATATTACATTTTAAAACATTGAAGTGATATATCAAAGAAATGCTGGATGCTTTTATCAAACATTGGAGGGATTTGAAGAAAATAAGTTTGGAGAAAATATAGTGCATAAAGTTGTAGTGTAAGGAAGAGATTTGAAATCTTTTGAGAATGCCCTTTTGAGTACAATTTCACTATGTATCAGCAGAAGTATTTTTTTTCTATCAGCAGAAGTACTTTTTTATAGAATTCATTCAATCATCTCTATGGTAGGAATAGTTATCACTAGCAAGGAGAACTATCCTGAATGGTCTTGGATGATAAAATACACCCTCATCTTCAATGATTTATGGAAAGGAGTGTGTGTCGGAGAAGGAGACAATGACCCAGTACAATAGACCTCAAATAAAGAGCTTGTCATTTGGGAAAACAAGAACAACAAAGCTTATGCATTAATTACGGCATCTGTAAATGAAGAGGTGAGTTGCCATATTTCATCATATTCAACTACCTTTGAAGCTTTACAAAAGATGAAAGAACTCTATGACTCACATTCTGCACTTGAAGTCGTCCAACTCATGATTAAACTCTTCACTCTTGAACTGCAAAATAATGATCCTCTTGCTCTTGCACCTGAAGTAAAGTCTATAATGCATGATATCAAATCCACTAAG